>JAFEMH010006152.1:0-133555 GCA_022495995.1 Adenophora triphylla var. japonica | reverse complement strand
TATCCTCCAAATCTTATGTTTTCTGAATTTCCCCCCCCCCTTCAAAATCGATCATTTACCAAGTGGTACTTCAATATTCACCTCTCTCTCTCTCTCTCTCTCTCTCTCTCTCTTAGAACTTCATGTGATGTGAAGCTGATTTGAAGAAGAAGGCAACTCACTATAAATGAAACTTTATGACTCATTTGGGCAAAATAGTTTCTTACGACTCTCTCTCTCTCTCTCTCTCTCTCCTTAGTAGTTTCTAAATTATAATGAATACTGATCACATGGTTGCTTGGATACACTATGTCTCCCTTCATCCCACCCTTTCCTAGCTTATCCAACTCACAAGCAACTTAGAAATGTAGCAAGCCTATCAGACACCTTAACATGCAATATTGATATTCAATTATCCTCCCACATTGTATCCTGGAAAGTAGTAGCAGAAAATAGTGATAGTTGTTCTACTTTTGGTGTATGTGTGGGGTGCAGTTGTCCTAGACGAGAGGGACTCGAGTATTCAACTAGGGAGTAATTTAGCTAAGACTAGCCACAATGGCTGGTTGAAACAAAGGATGAAAGAGGATTTAGCTAGGATGAAAGAGGATTTAGCTAGATGAAACGGTGCAACGGTGGAATGAAATGGGGTGGGATAAAAGTGTTAAATGAAAATTTTCAACTGGATGAAAAAAAAAGTTATCGCCTTGGACATGTGTTGCCTTGCCATTGGATCGAATAAGGCCCGTGAGCTTCACGCGTCGACGTGGAGCGTGAGACGCTTTGTTTTTTTTTTTCTCTGAATCCGACAAGTGTCATACTCTGATTGGTTCCTAGGATTTTCAGATTTAATATTTTATCCCAAATTTTTGAGCTGAATTATCACCTAGTAAATTAATTTTTTTAAATTTTTTTTTCACCAAAATTCATCATTTTTCCCCCTACAAATTGATATAAGTTTCATTTGATTTGGACAAAAAAAAAAACACTCATTTCTCAATCATCCTTCTTCATTTTAGCCTTTATTTAAAAAAATTATTTTTTTTCCTATAAATTGATGCAATATTTTTTTAATTAAGTGTGAAATATTTTTTAATTATAAATAATAATAATTATTATTATTTTACTAATCATAAAAATAGAGAATATAAATAAAATAAAAGTGGTGGGGTATAGAATGATGAGTTGGAGGAGTTGAAATTTAATTTAAGTTAGCCATTGTAGGGGGGGCTAAATGAAATATTAGGTGGATGAGAAAAAGTGTAAAAAGTGTTAGATGAAATGGGGGAGTGGGATGAAACTGTTGTTGATAGTCTAAGACAAATATATTTAGAAAAGTATACAAGAATATTATTATAACTACGACATATGTCAAGTCAAAAATTTTGGGGGGAAACCTGTTTCTCCATAAGTTATAAAAAATCCTGTTTTTAAATATATCGACTTGGTGGTTTAAAGCTTAAACTCACTGTTTTAAGGTCTAAACTCGCTATTTTATTTTCTAGCTTAAACTCACTGTTTTAACGTCTAAACTCACTATTTTATTTTCTAGGTACACTACCAGAAAAACATGTTTTAGCGACGAAAATTTCCGTCATTAAAGTAAAAATTTCGTCGCTAAAGTCAATCACCGACGGAAAAATTCCGTCGGTGGTCCGCCACTGTTAGCCCGCCGCAATGTCCGACGGACCAAATTCCGTCGGTATACACCGACGGAAATAATATTCCGTCAGTGATCTTTTGATATCAGCGACGAAAATTTTCGCCGCTGAATTAATTCATTTTAATTAAATATTTATTTCATCGACATAATATTCCGCCGCTGAAATAAAAATTTAATTAAAATGAATTAACTCAACGGCGAAAATTTCCGTCGCAGAGTTAATTTAATTTAATTAATTTTTAATTTCACCGGCGGAATATTCCGTTGCTGAAATAAAAATTAAATTAAATTAAATTAATTTAGTTACGGAAATTTCCGCCACTATTTTAATTTAATTTAAATAAATTTTTATTCCAGCGACGAAATATTCCGCCGGTAAAAATAAAAATTTAATTAAATTAAATTAAAATAAATTGACACAGCGGCGAAAATTTCCGTCGCTGGAGTAAGAATTTAATTAAAATTAATTAATACAGCGACGAATTTCCGTCGCTGATAATGCGAAACAATAAAAAATAATAATTTAAAATATCAATTAACCATTTTTTTACCTGATATACCAATTCAATTGATAAAACTAAAACTATAAATCTAAAACCAAATATCACAGTACCAAATCGGGGGGTGGGGCTCCCGCGGGTACCAACTCGGTGGGGAGGCGGGGCGGGGACATCCCAGTACCCAAAATGTTATTACAAATAAATATCACAAATGTTATTACAAAAAAACATAAAATAGTACGAAATCAACTCGGGGGGGGGGGGGACTGGGGAGGCTGGAAATTATTACCCTGCTGCTACAGATTCTGCATCTGGCCCATCAACATCGCAAATTTCCGATCATTCTCCTCCTGACGCTGCGTCTAAGCCTCCAAAGCCTCCAAAAGCTGTGCCCTAGCCTCTGCAGCCACGCGTCTCTAGTCAGCCAACTCAACCTCCAGAGTGTCGATCCTCGAAGCATACCGAGTATCGGGCGTGAAAACATTTGGCCGACGGCCGTCGACGTCGATGGGCATTGCAGCCCGTGATCCCCCATCCCTAACACTCGGTCTCCTCTCTTTGGATGCCCATCCAAGGTGACCGAGCGCCAAACTTCAGGCACGAAAGGAACGAGCTGGCCGGGAGGAGTACCTTCGGGAACAACGGCGGCTTGATATGTACTCTGTCAAAATAAAACAAACAAATATAATCATATACACAATGTACATAAATAAATTTACATATTCAAAATCAACTCATTTAATGATAGTTTACTTACAAAGGCCAATGCAGAGCAATCGTCAACCCGTTGCGGAGGTTGATCGGCGGATGTAGGAGGTCGAACATGGGTGCTAACGAAAACATCCAAAAAACTGACACCCGGGCCATGTTCATTTTCCTATAAATAAAAGAAGCGAGATTATTATTTTGAAATGATATAAATGCAACATTTAGCTTCCCATATTATCCTTTTGATAAAAAAATGTTCTCTTTAATCACTAAAGTTGTGAGTATAATATTTACTTTCATTAGGATTTAGGGGTAATCTTAGAAAAGAAAACATACACTACATTTACACTAAAACCATGGATTTCATAGCATCAACATGGCTCCCAGCTAACATACGTACATAAACATATTTAAAAGCATGCATACACTACATTTAAACTAACACCCCATGTATTTCTTATCATTTACACTAACACCCACCAACAACGTGCATACAACCGTCCTGTTTGGTTTCAAAGTCAATTAAACTAAAATCATGAATTTCATAGCATCAACATGGCTCCCAGCTAACATACTTACATAAAATGATTTAAAAGCATGCATACACTACATTTAAACTAACACCCCATGTATTTCTTATCATTTAGACTAACACCCAACAACAACGTGCATACAATCGTCCTGTTTGGTTTCAAAGTCAATTAAACTAAAACCATGGATTTCATAGCATCAAAATGGCTCCCCAGCTAACATACGTATATAAACTGATTTCAAAGCATGCATACATGATGGATATGTTTACATATCCAAATTATATGTTCTAAACTCTATTTATTGCAAAATTATCGAGTAAAAAGGTAGTTTAATTGCATTGTTAGTTTTGTTTTAGTCCAGGTTGAAAAGGGTGGAAATTTGGAGGTTTAAAGTAAAGAAAAGATGAAATTATGGAGCGGAGCAAACTTTGGGGGACTTTAGAGGCTTTTTGGTGCTGCAAGGACCTGTTGGGAATTTCCATGGTAAGGACTTGCTGAGAATTTGCTGAAGAAAGGAGAGATGTGGCTGCCCAAGTCCATTACCGCGGCCGCCCTTGTCTTGCCGAGCCTCTTGGGCGGCCGCCCAAGTCCTTACGGCGATCGCCCTAGTTCCCTCGCCCATGCCATTTTCCAAATGGATTGAATGCAATTTGGGGCCTCCCTCCTTTGTTTTGACTAGGCCTTAGCCCCTATTTTAAGCCCTAATCAGCCTTGGACCCGTTTTGTATAAATAGAAGATGTTATCATTTTCTAGGGTTGATGTATCATCCATTGAATAAAAGGAGGCAAGGCTTAGAGAGAGAAAATTAGGGTTTTTATTTCTTCAAGCAAGATAAGTTTTTTTATGCTTTTCTTAAGTAGTTTTGTTTATTTAATGCTTAATATGTGTAGCTAAACTCTTAATTTCATGGATTGGATAGTAATTTAGTCATTTATGTTATGCCATTGATTATTTTATCTCATTGATTGATGTCTTGTTCATCTTTGATCTTTTCATGAAAGTTTCTTGGATTAAAGTGTGGTTGATTCCTAATTTATTCCTTTTAACTTTATGGGTGTCAATTTCTTATATTGATTTGGGGATTTTGACTTAGACTATTGCTAGATGATGAAATCCATTGGTTCTCTTGATTGAAACCACATGGGTTTTGGTTCATAAAAATCTTTAAAGCTTAAAGATTTCCTTTTTAATCACTTGGACTTGATTTGCGAAAAGTGATTGAGTAGGATTAAATAGATTGAAATCCGGCCGCCTTACCGTCCCAATCTTTGCAATAGTGATTGAACCCAAGATTGAAATTAATATATTTTTCTAAATTAATGACATAGTATTTTGTGATTAAATGAAGGAGGAGCCGTAGGAAATTGCCATGGAGCAAATGAGGGCGGAAAGTCAACAAGCATCTAAGAATCATGAAGCGGCCCTTAAGAAGTTGGAAACCCAACTTGGTCAATTGGCGGAGGCCCTCCAAAGTCACAAGCCCGGAACGTTCCCAAGCCAAGGGCACCAAGCGAAGGCAATAATCACACTTCGAAGCGGAAAGCAAATAGGTGAGGAGGTACTTTCTCCTACTTCTTCCCCCTCCCCTAATGATATGCATAATTAAGTTTGTGTTGAGGATAAGTGTACAAATGAATTGGGGGAAAATTCAATTGGTACTTCTCCAACCCCCAAGGCATATGTACCTCCCATACCGTTTCCCGGTAGATTTCTAAGGAACAAGATGGACCAACAAATGAAAGAGTTGATGGACATGTTCTCGAAGGTGAACATCAACCTTCCATTGTTGAATGTCATAAAAAATGTGCCGGCTTATGCCAAGTTCTTTAAATAAATCAATTCTCGGAAACATAAGTATGGGAAAGATGAAAAAGTTTTAATGGGAGAAAATGCTAGCGCCGTGGTACAACATTGTCTTCCACCTAAGTTGAAAGACCCCAAAAGCTTTGTAATTTCCATCACTTTGGGGGATTCGAATAAGGTGAAAGCTATGCTAGATCTTGGTGCTAGTATCAATTTGTTGCCTCATTACATGTATCTTGAGTTGGGTTTGACTGAGCTAAAACCCACCACAATGGACTTACAACCTGCCGATCGCTCTATCAAGAGACCTTTAGGCATTGTGGAGGATGTTTTAGTTCAAGTGGGTTCTCTTATTGTTCCCGTTGATTTTGTTGTTTTAGAAATGCCGAAGAGTGTAGGTAATGGCCGTGATTCACCCATCTTGCTTGGGCGTCCCTTTATGGCCACAACCAACACCATCATAAATGTAGGAAATGGGTCATTTTCTATGGCGGTAGCTAATGAGAAAATCGAAATTTCGGTTTATGATGCTATGCATAACCCCATAGATGATGAGAATTCGGTTAACTTTCTTGATTTAGTTGAAGAGTGTGTCAATGATGTTATGTGGTATGATAGAGATTGTGAGGAAATTGAGAGATTGTTGAATGGCTGTGAGAATACTAGGGATAATGTGGGTTCCCACTTGTTGGCCATTGAAGATAAGGTCGATGAACATCATCCTTGTGATGGCCCATATCACACCCTAGGCCACTTCAATGAGAGGTTGGCGCCATCGGTTGAAATTCCCCCAATCCTTGAGTTAAAAACACTCCCTTCAAACTTGAGATATGCTTTCCTAGGAGAGAATGAGACCCTTCCCGTAATCATTGCTTCGGACTTAACCCTAGAACAAGAGGCCCAATTTCTAATAGTGCTCCGTGATCACAAAGAGGCCATAGGGTGGACTTTGAAAGACATCAAGGGAATTAGTCCCTTAATGTGCATGCATAAAATTCATCTTGTGGAAGGGGCAAAACCGTCTAGAGAAAGGCAAAGGAGATTGAACCCTCACATGGAGGAGGCGGTGAGAAAAGAAGTGCTTAAACTTTTAGATGCGGGTATCATTTACCCGGTAGCCGAGAGTGAATGGGTAAGCCCGTTTCAAGTGGTGCCCAAGAGAGGTGGAATCTCGGTTGTTCAAAATGACAAGGGTGTAGAGGTTCCAATCCGGGAAGTGACGGGTCTTCGGATGTGTATTGACTTGAGGAAGTTAAATGCCGCCACCAAGAAAGACCACTTCCCATTGCCCTTCATTGATCAAATTTTAGAAAGGTTGGCGGGTCGCTCCTACTATTGCTTCTTGGATGGTTTCTCGGGATATAACCAAATCCCCATTGCTCCCGAGGACCAATCCAAAACCACCTTTACTTGTCCATTTGGTACTTTTGCTTATAGGAGGATGCCCTTCAGGCTTTGTAATGCACCGGTGACCTTTCAAAGGTGCATGACCTCCATTTTCTCCGACATGATTGAAAGGTGTGTTGAAGTGTTTATGGATGACTTCTCCGTTTTTGGAGATAGCTTTGATTGTTGCCTCAAGAACTTGACTTCTGTTTTGAAAAGGTGTTGTGAAACCAACTTGACCCTAAGTTGGGAAAAGTGTCATTTTCTTGTTAAGCATGGGATTGTGTTGGGGCATATTGTGTCAAGTAGGGGGATAGAAGTAGATAAAGCTAAAATAGATGTTATTGCTAAACTTCCCCCTCCCATTTCGGTCAAAGGAATTCGGAGCTTTCTTGGGCATGCGGGTTTTTATAGGCATTTTATAAAAGATTTTTCAAAAATTCGTAAGCCTTTATGTAACCTACTTGCCAAGGATACCGAATTTGTTTTTGACCAAGATTGTTTGAATGCTTTCAATGTGCTTAAGGAAAAGTTGACAAGTGCTCCCATCCTCTCTAGTCCCAATTGGTCTCATCCTTTTGAACTTATGTGTGATGCATCCGACTTTGCCATTGGGGCGGTCTTGGGACAAAGAGTGGATAAATTACCTCATGTAATCCACTATGCTAGTAGGACCCTAAATGATGCTCAAATGAACTACACCACAACCGAGAAAGAGTTTCTTGCGGTGGTGTTTGCTTTAGAAAAGTTTAGGTCATACTTGTTAGGGTCTAAGGTAATCATTTACTCGGATCATGCGGCTTTGAAATACTTGCTTAACAAAAAGGATGCTAAACCTAGACTTTTAAGATGGATGCTTTTGCTTCAAGAGTTTGATATTGAAATTAGAGACAAGAAAGGGTCCAAAAATGTAGTGGCGGATCACTTATCTAGGTTAGAGGACTATACTTCTCATAATATCAATGGAGAAGTGATTTCGGTGAATGAGAACTTCCCGGATGAGCAACTCCTTGCCTTGAATGTCCATGAGCCTTGGTATGCAGATCTAGTGAACTATATTGTGTCAAATTTGATGCCACCTCACTTCACAAAAGACCAAAGACGAAAGTTTAGGTCGGATGTGAAGAATTACATTTGGGATGACCCCTACTTGTTTAAGATTTGTCTCGATAAGCTCTTGAGAAGGTGCGTTCCCAAACATGAACAAGAAAGTGTGCTTAAATTTTGTCATGACCTCCATTGTGGTGGTCACTTTAGTGGCCAAAAGACCGCGAGAAAAATATTCCAAGCGGGACTCTATTGGCCCACAATTTTTCGGGACTCCTTTCATTATAGCAATAGATGTGATAGGTGCCAAAGAACCGGTGGCATTGGTAAGAAAGATGAGATGCCCCAGCACTATAATCTTGTTGTTGATATTTTTGATGTTTGGGGCATTGATTTTATGGGCCCATTTCCCCCGTCCCATGGTTTTGTGTATATTCTTGTTGCGGTTGATTATGTTTCTAAATGGGTGGAAGCTATTGCCACCCGGACTAATAATGCTAAAGTTGTTGCAAAGTTTGTTTGTAAATGCATCTTTAGTAGGTATGGAGTTCCAAAGGCAATCATAAGCGATCAAGGTACACACTTCACCAATCAGCTCTTAAACAAGGTCTTGAAGAAATATGGGGTGGTCCACAAGCTTGCCACCGCCTATCATCCTCAAACATCCGGGCAAGTTGAAGTGAGCAACCGGCAAATCAAAGCCATTCTTGAAAAGATGGTTCGAACCAACCGAAAAGATTGGGCCATCAAGCTTCATGATGCACTATGGGCCTACCGAACCGCCTACAAAGCTCCCATTGGAATGAGCCCATACCGAATTGTATATGGGAAGGAATGCCATTTGCCCGTGGAAATGGAACACAGAGCTTAGTGGGCCATCAAAGAGCTCAATATGAATTTGGATGTGGCGGGAGAGGAAAGAATGCTAACTTTGAACGAGTTGGATGAGTTGAGGCAAGATAGTTATGCTAGTGCCAAGACTTACAAGGAGCGCACCAAGAGATACCACGATAAACACTTGCGGCCGAAAGAATTGAGGCCGGGTCAAAAGGTGCTCCTATTCAATTTGAGGTTGAGACTCTTCCCCGGAAAGTTGAAGTCCAAATGGACGGGTTCCTTTGAGGTGGTGACGATCTTTCCACATGGAGCGGTGGAGCTCAAAAATTTGGGAACCGGTAACTTGTTCAAGGTGAATGGCCATCGTGTGAAGACTTATTTCGAAGGGGTATCAATTAATGAGGATTTAGAAGTTGTGGATCTTGTTGACCCGGAAGGGGTCAACTAATTCTCTTGTGCTTGCCGTCGAGCTAAACGACCAAAAACAAAGTGCTCGTTGGGAGGCACCCCAACATGGTATGACTTTAATTGCTTTTTGTTTTTAATTTCCGTCTTTTATTTTATGTCGTTTACTTTTCATCTCCTCCCCTCCCGAATTTGAGTTTTGCTTTCTTTTGATTTTCATGCCATGAGGACATAGCAATATTTAGGTTTGGGGGTGATAGTAGTATATTTATCTAAAAAAAATCGAGTCAAATTGTGTCTTCCTCTCATTTATTGAGGGGAAATGTTTGAACTACAGTGACCTGAGCCTATTTCAATGAGTAGTCCGCTCATTGTTTTGGGGACGTAGGCAACCTTTGGTGCGGTCAACATATTTTATCAAAGTAGAGTAATTTAGAGTAGTTAGTTTTGTTTTAAATTGTTGAATTATTGAGTCATCCGAAAGGATCTCCCTGAGTTTGTGGGTTTATAGGGGAGTGTTTATAGTGTCACCCTCGAAAAACATTTTAATTTTATGTCATTTTTATTTTGCATCAATAGGTATTATGCTTTGGTGTTTTGTTTTGTGGTGATTTGCAGAATTTCAAACTCAACCATTGAATATTTGGGCAATGGGACTGAATCTGAATGGATGAGGCTAAAATAGAAAAAAAATTCTGGCTGAAATAGAAGTTTGGGCGGCCACCCAAGTCACTAGGGCGACCGCCCAAGTCAGGCCGAGGCTCAAGGGCGTCCGTTGAAGACTTTAGGGCGATCACCCAAGTTTGGCCGAAGGTCTACGGCGGCCGCCCAAGTCACTAGGGCGACCGCCCAAGATCGTCAAGCTGGTCAATATTTTTCCAAAAACACTTCAGCCTTTCTCTCTCTCTCTCCTTTCTCTCTCAGCTACAGCCACCCACCTCCCCTTTCTCTCTCTACCTATTTTCGAATTTCTTCTTCTCTCTCTCTAAATTTCTTCACTTCTCTCTAAAAATCTACCCAACAAATCTCAAAATCTTCCATCACTCTTCACCAAATCTTCTTCCCCTCACCATATACTCCCTCTAACCGAAATCTCAGCTCTAAATCATTAATTTTGAAGCCATTTTTTGAAGAAATTGTCCAAGTTGTGGAAGAATTTGGGTTTGTGAATTTCGTGAGTCCTAGCTCGAATTAATGAGAGATTCTTGAAGGGAAGCAACTCTAGTCTATACTCCGGTCATCTTCTCGAACTCCGGTGAACTTTCCGGCGAACTTTTCGGCCAACTTCCGGCGACCCCAATTGTTCAAAGTAAGATCATTCTTCATTTATTTTGCACTGTCTAGCTGGGTTTTGATAGAAATATGTCGAAAAAGCAAAAGACTACCAACATAATTGGCCCGGCCCGGGTCACCCTCTATCGGATAAACACAAATGGGTAGGGAAAAAGGCTGAGGAATTTTTTATGAGTTGGGAAAAGTGGGATTCAATGTGGAAGGGGAGTTTGATTTTACTAGTATGGGTCTTGATCATATTGTGACAAAATATAAATGGAAAAAATTGGGTAGCAAATTGTTGAATGTGGGATCAAGTGTGATAGTTAGGGAGTTTTATGCGAATATGGCAGAAATAGGACACACCGGAATATCTTATGTCTGGGGAAAACATGTGAATTATTCCGCGGCAATGATAAATGAATTTTTCTCCATGACTAGCGACACGCCCGATTTGGAATGTGAGTTCACAAATGCCATGACGGTAATCAACCGGGGTAATTGGAAGTCACACATGCACTTGGTTCTTGACACATTTGTTGGCCTTGATGTAAGCCAAATGAAGGATGGATCTGCAGTTTTAACGAAAAATTTGCCGGAACCATTATGATATTTACATCGCTTCATCTGTGAAAAGATTTTGCCAAGCAGTCATTTTAACAAAGTGACTTGGAAGAGGGCAATCCTAATGCATTTGATTTGGCAAGGCAAGTACGTCGACATGGGACGAATTATTTTTGATGAAATTTGGCGTACGTCAACGGACTTGAACAAGACTAATCATAACTTCCCTCTTTTGATCATTGCCTTGTGTGGTAAATCCAAAATGGCTTTGAAGGAAGAAAGGACCAAAAATTTAAAGTCCAAGAGTGGAGTCAACTGGAAATCTTATAAGGAGAAGAGCCACCCAATGAGGAGTGTAGCATCATCGAGTATGGGTGAAGGCAGTTCTCGGGGGAATGATGAAGAGGAAGAAGAAGAAGATGATGAAGGTGAGGATGAAGAGGCGCAAAGAAAAACGCAAGTTAGAGAGGGATTCATGAGGAGATTTGATGAGAGTATAGCTTCTATTCAGGGGCATTTTGATGAGATTGACGAGAGGGATAGGGGGTTTGGCATCCAGTTGAGTTCACTTACTGAGACTGTGGGCCAGCTGGTGTTGCAGCGGAGAGAGGAAGTCGAGGCGGCCTAAGCTTAGAGAGCCCAGCAAGATTCGAATGCCCAAGCATATTGGGCTCATCAGGAGGCTATGCTTCAGCAGTACTTGAGCCGATTGCCGGCCCCAGATCAGAGCCAGAGTTCTAGTGGTCAGTGGGACCACCCTCCTTTTCTCCCGCCCCAGTAGATGGTTGAGGTATCCCGCCCTTATATTTTCACTGTTTTTTATGCATTAGAGACAACGCATGCTTTAGGTTTGGGGGTGTGGGGTACTTGATATGTTTGCTTGATCACCGTGTTAGTTAGGATTTATTGCTTTTGTAGGTAGGATTTCATGTTTTTGTAGTTGTTAAAAAATAAAAAAATATTGGTTGTGTAGTTTATATTTCGGGTTGTCACCCAACGTCCATGATGATTCGAGTGTTATTTGTGCATCTTGTGTTCAATATAAACATAAAAGTGGGATTGTATTAGATTATTCAAGGCATGATTATTTTCACCACACACTTCTTTTGCACGGGTCCTTGTTATTGAACTAAGTGCCATTTAATTAGCACTTAACATTCTCGGGGGACCTTAGAACATGGTTGCACGGTTGTCAATATCACGTCAAGAGGTTATGTATGGTATATATGGCTATTTAGGGACCCTTTTCTGGACCTTTCGGCTTTCTAGTCACCAAATAAAATCATCCCTTAGTGTCCTTTTTGAGCCTTGATAAAGAATGGAATCTCTTCCTTGAGGGGAGATTATACTAGACCGCCATTCGCCTTCATTTCAACCCGCATTTTCTTACCCCTTTTTACACTTAGACTAGGATTTCCTTTCATTGTGAGAAGGTGGACTAGGGAATGATGGGATTTGTGGGACATATTTGGGAAGTGAGGCAAAGAGTGAAAAAGGGTCACAAAAAGGCCAAAGCAAAGAGTGAAAATGGTCATCTTGAGACAAAAAGGGAAACAATGGACTAGTTTGGAATTATATGGAAAATAGGGGCAAGGTATTCAATAAAAAAAAAAAAAGAAAGAAAAAGAGGTTGTTTATGTTCATGTATTTGTGATGTTTAGATGTGCATAGTATATCTTTGATTCATGTATGTATATATAAAACAAAATAAAAAAAAATTACTTGCCCCTTATGTTGAGTAAAGTCAATAGTTTGGTGCTAGTGGTACTTGAGGTAATGTCAACAACCCCAAGTTTAGTATTGTCAAAGTTTAGGTTTGGGGGTTGTGACATTGGGTTCGTTGGGTGAGCGGATAAATGAAAGTTTGAGTGAGGAGAGGTTCATATTTGAGAGAGAAGACTCTCTAGTTCACTTTCTCACCTTGGTTTATTTGCATATTTATATCTTTCATTGTAACCGTGATCCTAGCCCCGCGAATTGGTCGCATTTGAACTCTTAAGCCATATTATTTCGTTTTCACTACCAAGTAACCGGGTTGACAATTGATGGAGAAAATTTCACTGTGTAATAAAACCTTGCAAGTGTACAAGTCACCGAAGTAGTAACGTACAAAAGTAAGGGTCGAACCACAGAGACTCGTGTGCTTTAACAAGTTGATTTAATTAATGCAGAAAGTACAAAAAGGGGTTTTTGATTTGGGTTTATTAACTAAATTAATAAAGCAAGAAATTAAACTATTTAATTGAAGAAAACAAGAAAGCAAAAGATAAGGATTTAATCAGATCAAAGAAATTCACGGATTGGATTTCATAATTGTATCCCCTCTATGCTATGATTTTGATAAGAAAAATAACAATCTCATTCAAAGACTCTTTCACTTGATTAAGGGTTGGGACGTTTGGTGTGCGGATTGCAACCCCAATATTTCTTTCTTGTTATCAATTCCGGTAGGTCAAAATAACATTCAAGAAATTCATTAAGTTCACAAGAAATATATGAGTCTAGGTTTTCTTGAATTCCGGTAGGTCAACAATCCAACCTAATTGATGAATTAGTGTACTTTAAATAAACCGTCCACGGTAGTGCAACAGTCTAAAACAAATTAAAGAATGATAATTAATTCATCAAATAAGAATGAAAGAGTTTGGAAGAATTCAAACTTGAATTAGCATAGAGGTTCCACAATTACTACATCCAATCCATGAAAAGGGATTTAGCTACTCATAATAAAAATTATAAAAATAAAATAAAACATAAACCTCAATCGAAACGGAGACGGAGGAAGTAATTATGTTCTTCTTTTTTTCCTTCTCTACAGTGCACGGCTCCCAGAATTGAATTCCCAAAGAATAGTGTTACTTTCCTATTTATAATTAGTTAATAACCCTAGGTTGCATTGCTGTGAAACTGGCCGTGCAACAGGCCCAACTCCGCAGGCCCAAAAACCAACTCGTGCCCACGAGTCGTCCCCGACAGCCCAAGTCGTTCTGATCAATGTTGCCCAAATTTAACAAAGCCACACACTGCCTCTGCCTTGCAGCTTCACCCGTGGCCCCTATTTTCAGCACATTGGCCGGCCACTGCATTCCTCAATTGGCCCCAAAATGCTTGCCTTGGCCCCATTTGGCCTTGCAATGGCCAGCCTTGTCTCGGCCAACCTAAAGTATCCTTGTTTTATTTTAGTAACAAAGTATATTCTTTTCGTTCCCACAATTGTCAAGTCCACTTTGACCACCGTAATGACTTCTTTTGCGATTCGCTCTTTGGGATTTTATTTTTCATTTAATCCCACGAATTTTTAGAAATCAAATTCATCCAAAAATTCCATATTTCCAATTTAGTCCCTGGATTTTCCAATAATTCCAATTTAATCCAAAAGCTTCCAAATGTCAGTTTTGTCCCCGATTTCAGCATTGTTGCGCTTCAGCCCCTGAACTATCAAAACACTAACAAAATACATTAAATTCTCAAGATTTCGAACAGAAAATAAGCTTAGGAACATATCTTTTGGATGGGTAAAACCACATCCATCAACAATCGTGTAATTGGGCATATAGTCCCTTTTGTGCTATTTTAACGCACCATCTATTATACTAGATCTAGGGCATGATATAGTGCTTCTTTAAACAATCTTAGTTCGTGACAATGGCCCCATGTACATTCTTGCACGGTGGAAATAATCATGTTTTGAAATAAGTAAATGCAATGGCAAGTCTATGTTTATGTTAATACACATTGTTTATGCGTGGTGTAGAATTCTGAGACTTGCGGGTGGCAAACCTTTATGTGAGTTTGATGACCAAAGTTTTTCTTTTTATGCTTGTTATTTATGATTGGTTTATGTTTAGTATCTGAGTTGGGGTAGCTAGTGTTAGAAGTAGTTTTTAATTATATTTGTGTTTTACTTTACTCGTGGACGAGCAAAAGATAGGTTTGGGGGTATTTGATGGATATATTTACATATCCAAATTATATGTTCTAAACTCTATTTATTGCAAAATTCCCGAGTAAAAAGGTAGTTTAATTGCATTGTTAGTTTTGTTTTAGTTCAGATTGAAAAGGGTGGAAATTTGGAGGTTTAAAGTAAAGAAAAAATGAAAATATGGAGCGGAGCAAACTTTGGGGGACTTTAGAGGCTTTTTGGTGCTGCAAGGACCTGCTAGGAATTTCCATGGCAAGGACTTGCTGAGAATTTGCTGAAGAAAGGAGAGATGTGGCTGCCCAAGTCCATTACCGCGGCCGCCCTTGTCTTGCCGAGCCTCTTGGGCGGCCGCCCAAGTCCTTACGGCGATCGCCCTAGTTCCCACGCCTAGGCCATTTTCCAAATGGATTGAATGCAATTTGGGGCCTCCCTCCTTTGTTTTTCCTGGGCCTTAGCCCCTATTTTAAGCCCTAATCAGCCTTGGACCCTTTTTGTATAAATAGAAGATGTTATCATTTTCTAGGGTTAATGTATCATCCATTGAACAAAAGGAGGCAAAGCTTAGAGAGAGAAAATTAGGGTTTTTATTTCTTCAAGCAAGATAAGTTTTTTTTATGTTTTTCTTAAGTAGTTTTGTTTATTTAATGCTTAATATGTGTAGCTAAACTCTTAATTTCATGGATTGGATAGTAATTTAGTCATTTATGTTATGCCATTGATTATTTTATCTCATTGATTGATGTCTTGTTCATCTTTGCTTTTTTCATGAAAGTTTCTTGGATTAAAGTGTGGTTGATTCCTAATATATTCCTTTTAACTTTATGGGTGTCAATTTCTTATATTGATTTGGGGATTTTGACTTAGACTATTGCTAGATGATGAAATCCATTGGTTCTCTTGATTGAAACCACATGGGTTTTGGTTCATAAAAATCTTTAAAGCTTAAAGCTTTCCTTTTTAATCACTTGGACTTGATTTGCGAAAAATGATTGAGTAGGATTAAATAGATTGAAATCCGGCCGCCTTACCGTCCCAATTTTTGCAATAGTGATTGAACCCAAGATTGAAATTAATATATTTTTCTAAATCAATGACATATTATTTTGTGAATAAATGAAATCCAATCCATGGAATCCTCTATTATTATTGTTTTAATCTCTATTTGAATTTGCTCTTTTTGTTTACTTGTTTTTCCTAGCTTTAATTTTTACATCTTGATCCTTTTAGTTATTTGTTATATCAAAAAAATCAAACCCCCCCCTTTTGGTTACCTTTGTATACAAATTGAATTAACTTGATCATACACATAGTCCTCGTGGATCGACCCTTGCTTGCACACACGCTACACACGATCCTTGTGCGCTTGTGAGGTTTATTACGAGTGGGTATTGAAAAATAACTCATCAATACACTACATTTAAACTAACATACATACCATACGGTAGTGATGCTCGCCGACTGGTATCGTCCCCATCGTATGCTTTGTCGCCGACCCCGAGGAGCCTGCTCTATTTGCCCGAGCTTGTTGGGCGATAGCTATCTCCCCATCTGACGACCAATGTTCGCAAAAGCTACGAAACACGTCCTCAGTCATCCAAGGAGGTGTCGCGGGCGCTAATCCCGCCGCCAGCCGCTGAATATAAAATTTAGACTTTGTGGCACCTATAAAAAATATGAATATCTCGTAAACATATAATGATAACATTATAAAATTAAAAGAGTATAATCATTGTTAATTAAACTAATTAAGGATAGATAAATATGTTACCAATATGATCCAGAAATAACTTCGAACACTGTTTCGTGAAAATAAATTTAACCGACGCCTCGTCGATATCCGACGTCCATGTAAATTTCAACTGCAACATATAATGATAACATTACAAAACTAAAAGAGTATAATCATTATTAATTATAACATTTTAATAACAAACTAACATTTAAGTTTTTAATAAAAACCATTAACACATTACCTTAAACTCCTCCCAAACATTCTCCTTCTCCTCCTGTGGCAATGATTTTCAGTTGGGCCAAAACTCTGGCATGACCCGAGACCGCCAATACTGCCCAATCCTTGTCCCGAGGGTAGGGTATGCACTTATAAACCTGTCAAGTATATTTATATAATAAAATTTTAACTTAAATAATGAATTATATATAAAACAAAAATGAACCAACTTATATCAAATTAATGAAGAGTTACTTACTGTGCATAATGTGGCGATATCCGGAGAAACGTTCTCCCCTCAAAATCGACAGGAGTAGGACTATGAGTAGTATCGGCCCCAGAGGAGAAGCTGGTACTACTATATGTAGGGTCGACATCATCAGTACCGGTAGCACCTGTATCAGATCGGGACGGTTGCGTCCCAGTAATAGATGTGTACACGGGGCGTGTCTTCCTGCCCGTTCTACTAGAACTCATATCTAAATACACTAAAAATATAAAAATATACAACTTTAACAATAGGAAACAATATATTCACAATACATATAGCTCCTTGAGATTAAATGTTCAAGAAAAAACAAAAATTAACACGATGGATTGGATTAAAAATTAAATTGAATTGAAATAATGTGTGCGAGAAATCTTCCTCGTCCTCGTGACCTATGAGTCGACAGCTTAATTGATACTCTCCGGGTAATCGTTTTCCATGAATCGGAGACCAATGTCTGATTCTGCTGGAATCGGAGACTAGTCTCCGATTCATGGAAATCGATTACCCACAGAGTATCAATTAAGCTGTCGACTCATAGGTCACGAGGAAGAGGTATGTTTCTCGCTCACATTATTTCAATTCAATTCAATTTTAATCCAATCCATCGTGTTATTTTTTTGACAGAGCACACTCACCAAATAAACTAAAACAATCGTTGACAAATTTTAATAATCTAAAGCATTCACAATACATATAAAAATTTAAAGTTCTAATAATCTAAAGCATTCACAATACATATAAAACTTTAAACTATTATTAATCTTCGTCCCCATCATCATCACTGGACTCTGAATTACTACAAAACTCAAGTTCTTCATCTTCTTTTTCGGACTCTGATGAATCAAACTATGGTTCGACGTCCTCTTCCTCTTCCTCTTTCTCTTCCTCTGATTCATTAATTTCAATGTGCGCGAGATGACCTGAACGAGGCGGAGGAGGTGGCAAATTCACTGGTAAGAAATCCTCCTCAGGTTCATCAACATTTTGAGGAATATGAGTGACATCATCTAATGGATGATTAGCTGATGAAACGTTAGGTGACACTGGCATTTCATCCTCTTGATAGGGTGTTTCTAATGACGACTCTATAGTTGTCGACAAGGGTAGGTTGTCAATCATGCTCCTAGCCTTGGTCTTCCAGACAGCCCCCATCCGTCGGGTCGTCGACGAGGGTAGGGAGTCATGTATACCTGTTGTGCTTGAGATGCTAAGATGAAGAAGTCATCGCCATTATGTCTGGACGAGTCCTTTACATCGACGAGGTAAAATATGGCATGCTTCTTAACACCTCGCATAGCATCTTGCCAATTACAATTGAACGACAACATTGTTTCCACCCAAATACTCCACCTCGACTACTTCTTTCAGGACGACATAATAATCAAGGTTTCCTTTAAGCTTCACACCGCTATTCCACGTTAATTTAGAGCCCCCATAAGCTTTGGTATGAAACACATGGCCATTCACGAAATAACCGTTGTATAAATTAACGTTCAAGTACGGAGTTGCTGCTAAATGTCTTAACCTCTCAGCTTTGGCATCACCCGGATGTTCAGCTATCTATAAGACAATATGTAACCAATTTAATACAATTTTAAGATTGAATGTTTAAAAAAGTGTATAGAATAAATTTGAATGAAATGAAATATTTACATATTTCCTTAGCCAGTTTGGAAATTCTCTGTCTGTCCTAGTTGCGA
The DNA here is from genome assembly GCA_022495995.1 of Adenophora triphylla var. japonica. NCBI lineage: Eukaryota > Viridiplantae > Streptophyta > Magnoliopsida > Asterales > Campanulaceae > Adenophora > Adenophora triphylla. The sequence goes on along the minus strand of JAFEMH010006152.1, from coordinate 115,016 downwards.
TGAGTTCTGGAGATAAATCCTGAGCTAAATCTTCAAACATTCTGCAATAGGGTTAAACAAGGCATTTCATATGCAGGTAATTAAACATGCATAATTTAATCGACGAGGCGTAAACATAACATCAATGACTTACTTGATATATTCCTCAACCTCGTCACAGTTAAGAATATAGAGTGAGACCGCGGCAAACTCTTTAGCGGTTAATGTACGCGTACCAACCCGTTTGACGAGGAACCGACCAGGGGATGAAAATACAGAGATGTTTCCATTAGACGGACAACCACCATCGTAATTGCGGCCAACCCTAGTCAATCTCGTATCAACATCAGGATGAAAATATGTTCCGACAAAGGCAACAATCTCATCTATCATAACAGCCTCTGAAATTGAGACCTCGACCATGGCCCTATTGCTCATCTTCCTTTTCAATTGGCCTAGATAGCTAAAAGTCATTCGTAGATTAAAACATAAATAATGTTAAAGAAGGTATATTGTTAACGCTCAAATTATTTAGAAATAGAATAAATTCAATTACCTCTCAAATGGATACATCCATCTGTATTGAACTGGACCACCGACTCTAGCTTCGTATGCCAAGTGGACCGGTAAATGCTCCATAGAATCAAATAATGAAGGAGGAAATATCTTTTCAAGTTTGCACAAAGTCACTACGATGCTCTCCTCAATCTTTTTCATGTGATCAACACGTAGTGTGGTCGATGTTAACGCTCTGAAAAACTCACTTAACTCTGTTAACGCCACCCAGATATTGTCAGGCAAGAGATCCCTGAGAGCAATCGAAAGTAGTCTATCCAGCAAAACGTGGCAATCATGACTCTTCAAACCCTTCACTTTCCCCTCCTCTACATTTACACAGTTACCAATGTTAGATGCGTAACCATCTGGAAGCTTTAAATCCTTGAGCTATTTCAGGAGGAGGAGTTTGTTTTCCTTTGTAAGCACGTATTGAGCCACCGGTTTAACTGGTTTACCATTGAGGTAGGACAACTCTAAGGCCGGCCGTTTACAGATTTCCTTAAGGTCCATTCGACCTTTTTCTGTGTCTTTAGTTGTTGCCTTGAAACCCATCAATGTGTTAAAAACATTATCGAATACATTCTTCTCAATGTGCATCACGTCAAGGTTATGTCGAATGAGATTTGTTTTCCAGTAGGACAGCTCCCAAAATATACTCCTCTTGGTCCAGTTATGGGAAGTCCCAAACCCTTGTATTTTGATCTTCGAAAACTTTTTCCCCCACCGAGGATCGGGCAATGTAGATACCTGCCTATAGACCGTGTCACCACTAAAACGAATCGGGGGCTCATCATGGTCATTCTTGTTATTTTTAAACGCATTCTTCTGGGTCCTGAATGGGTGGTCCTTCAGAAGAAATTGTCTATGGCAATCGAACCAACATGGTTTTCCAGAGTGCTTGAGCGTGAAAGACTTTGTGTCACTCATACAATACGGACAGACCAACTTCCCGTGGGTGCTCCAACCCGATAACATCCCATATGCAGGGAAGTCATTAACTGTCCACATCAACGTAGCCTTCATGCTGAAATTCTCTCGCTTGAAAGCATCCCACGTTTCGACCCTATCCTCCCAAAGTTGTTTCAATTCGTCCATCAAAGGTCGGAGATAGACGTCAATGTTCCTCCCAAGGCTGTTTGGTCCGGGGATAAATAACGACAAAAACATGTAGGGATCACTCATACACAACCAGGGGGAAGATTGTAGACAGTGGCTATAACCGGCCAACAAGAGTAAGATTTTGCCCCAGGACCAAACGGATTGAAACCATCAGAGCAGATGCATAACCGTATATTTCTTGCTTCAGACGCAAAGTCAGGATAAGTCTTATCAAAGTGTTTTCATGCCTCCCCATCACTGGGATGAATCAACACACCCTCTTCACGCAAACTTTCCTTATGCCAACGCATTGCTTCTGCAGTAGATTTAGACGCGTAGAGGCGTTGCAATCTTGGAATCAACGGCATGTAACGCAACTGCTTATGTGGTTTGTTTTTCTTGTGTTTTGAACTACCCCTCCGATTTGGCTTATATCTACTTTCTCCGCAAATTGAACACTCTGTCTTCTGTGAATCTTTCTTGTAGAATAGCATGCATTCATTCTTACACGCATCAATCTTTTCATAACATAGCCCAATCTGCCCAACCAACTTCTTTGTCTCATAAAAGTTTGTAACCATCTTATTCTCTTTCGGCAACATCCGCTTAATTGCTTTCATGATACGATTATAAGCAGTCTGGCTAATATTGCAATCAGCCTTTATGTTAAGGAGCTCAGCCACAGCCTCCAACACACTGATCTCGCAACCTGGATAGACCTTCTCTTTTGTAGAGTCCATTGCATCAATAAATTTCTTGGCTGCAGGGGTTGGTTCTTGTTGTTGGTTCTCTGACCAATCGAATTCAGGACCGACTGCATCCCTAACCATATCTTCCATATTCAAAGGTGGTTCTTCATTGTCCTGAATAATAGGTTTGGGTTCGGGAGTTACATGAATATTACTGGGGAGATTATTCGCAACATTTGTGCGCAATATCATTTGCTCACCATGACGAGTCCACCGTTTGTACCCAACATCAAACTCGTTACGCAAAAGATGTTTATGAGTATCGATCAAGCCTAGATACTTGGTAGTACAACACTTGGCGCATGGACACCTAATATAATAAAGGAGGTATAGAGGGGGGCATGGAAGGGAGGGTGGAAATCTGGAGGACTCGTATTAGGCATGGGGACAGAGGTTGTACCGTTTTACGTCAAACAGAATGTGCCTTCAAAGAATTCACGAATTCAAGCACATTTTAAACATTAACAGAAAACAAGTAATTTTACCAGTAAAAAGTAAAAATAAAAAAAAACCAGAAAACCTAGTTCCATTCATATACCTAGTGTAGACAGACACCACAAACCACACAAAAACACAAGTAATTTTACCAGTTGAGGCGATTAACGGAGAAGGAGGAGCTGTGATTTTTCCGGCCGGTGTGCGAGTGAGACGGCGGCAGCAGCTCGAGACGGAGAAGGTGGAGAGGGTGGACAGCGAAGCTTCGTGGCGGTGTGGAGAGGGTGGACGGCGGCGTTGTACGTGGCCGTGAGTGAAGAGAGAGAGAGAGATGAGAGATCGCTACGGCGTGAAGAGAGAGAGAGAAAAATTAGGGCGTAAACGATTTTGGGGAGGGAAGATTTATATTTAACCTCAGCGACGGAATTATTCCGCCGCTAAATATTAATTTTACCGACAGAATTTTAATTCCGCCGCTAGAATTAATATTTAGCGGCGAATAATTCCGTCGCTGAGGTTAATTAATTTTAATTTAATAAATATCATCATTTTTATTTATATAAAACATGAAAATTATTTTAAATAAAATATAACAAATTACATTAAAAAATAAATATAAGTCAATAAATATTATTTTTGAAAAATAAATAAATCATAAATTAAAATAAAATAAAAATAGAGTTAAACAAATTAAAAAAAATCTAATTAACACCGACATAATTATTCCGCCGCTACTACCACCACGTACAACCACTACTACCACCACTACCACCACCACCACTACCATCACCACCACTCCACTTCTATCACTACTACTACCACCATTACTATACCACAACAACTATTACTACTACCACCACTACTACCACCACCACCATGCACCACCACCACCACTATCACCACTACCATGACTATTACCACTACCACCACTACCACCACTCCCACCACTAATACTACCATCACTACTACCACTACCACCACTACTATATATCACTACCACTACTACCACTACTACCGCGACTACCATCACTACTACTACCCTCACTACTACCACTACCACCACTACTATATATCACTACCACTACTACCACTACTACCACCACCACTATCACTACCACCACCACTACTACCACTACTACCGCGACTACCACCACTACTACCACTACTATTACTACTACCACCACCACGCTACTACCACTAGTACCGCGACTACCACCACTACTACCACTACTATTACTACTACCACCACTACCACAACCACTACTACTACCACTACCACCACTACTACCACTACTACCACACTACCACCACTACTACTACTACCACTACCACCACTACTACCGCTACTACTACCCCAACCCCTAAACCCTAAATCATATACTTATACCCCTAAACCCTAAACTCTAACCCTAAGCGTAAACCCTAAATCCTAAATCTCAAATCTCTTATACTTATACCCCAACCCCTAAATTATATACTTATACTCCTAAAACCTAAACTCTAACCCTAAACCCTAAACCCTAAATCTCATATACTTATACCCTAACCCTTAAACCCTAAATCATATACTTATACCCTTAAACCATAAACTCTAACCCTAAGCCTAAACCCTAAACCCTAAATCTCAAATCTCATATACTTAAACCCCAACCCCTAAACCCTAAATCATATACTTATACCCCTAAACCCTAAACTCTAACCCTAACCCCTAAACCCTAAACCCTAAATCTCAAATCTCATATACTTATACCCTAACCCCTAAACCCTAAATCATATACTTATACCCCTAAACCCTAAACTCTAACCCTAACCCCTAAACCCTAAATCTCAAATTTTATATACTTATACCCCAACCCCTAAACCCTTAATCATATACTTATACCCCTAACCCCTAAACTCAAACCCTAAGCTTAAACCCTAAACCCTAAATCTCAAATCTCATATACTTATACCCTAAACCCTAAATCTCAAATCTCATATACTTATACCCCAACCCCTAAACCCTTAATCATATACCCCTAAACTCTAACCCTAAGCCTAAACCCTAAACCCTAAATCTCAAATCTCATATACTTATACCCTAACCCCTAAACCCTAAATTATATACTTATACCCCTAAACCCTAAACTCTAACCCCTAAACCCTAAATTTCAAATATCATATACTTATACCCCAGCCCCTTACCCTAAATCATATACTTTATATCCCTAACAGTCGGTTTTTTAATCGGTTATAACAGTTTAAAATTTCAGTCAGTTTTTTAACGTTTTCAGTTAGTTTTTTAGAATTTCAGTCAGTTTTTTAACGTTTTCAGTTAGTTTTTTAGAATTTCAGTCAGTTTTTTAACGTTTTCAGTTAGTTTTTAGAACTTCAGTCAGTTTTTAACGTTTTTAGTTAGTTTTTTAAACATTTTTAGTTAGTTTTTTAACGTTTTCAGTTAGTTTTTTTAACGTTTTCAGTTAGTTTTTTGATATTACAGTTAATTTGATAACGTTTTCAGTTAGTTATTTTGTTAATTAGTTCTAAAAAATAATTAAAAATTAAATGTTATAATCACCGATGGAATATATTCGTCGCTGTTTAATTAAAAATAATTAAAAATTAAATGTTATAATCACCGACGGAATTTTTCCGTCGCTGATTAATTTAAAAAAATAAAAAATAAAATTAATATATCACCGACGGAAATATTCCGTCGCTGGTTTATTTAAAAAAATTAAAAAATATTTAATTCCACCGACCGAATTATTCCGTCGCTGTTTAATTAAAAAATAATTAAAAATTAAATGTTATAATCTCCGACGGAATATTTCCGTCGCTGATTAATTAAAAAAAATAAAAAACAAAATTAATATATCACCGACGGAAATATTTCGTCGCTGGTTTATTTAAAAAAAATTAAAAAATATAAAATTTCCACCGACGGAATAATTCCGTCGCTGTTTAATTAAAAAATAATTAAAAAATAATTAAAAATTAAATGTTATAAATACCGACGAAATATTTCCATCGCTGATTTATTTAAAAAAATTAAAAAATATATAATTTCCACAAACGAAATAATTCCGTCGCTGTTTAATTGAAAATAATTATAAATTAAATGTTAAAATCACCGACGGAATATTTCCGTCGCTGATTAATTAAAAAAAATAAAAAACAAAATTAATATATCACCGACGAAAATATTTCGTCGCTGGTTTATTTAAAAAAAATTAAAAAATATATAATTTCCACCGACGGAATAATTCCGCCGCTGAGAAAGAATTAGCGACGAAATATTCCGTCGGTAATTTATGCGCCAATTTAGTGGCGGTAATGAAACGAATTTTCGACGAATGTTCGTTTTTAGCGACGGAACTCAGCGACGGAATTAAATTCCGTCGGTAAAATTGACGCCAAATTTATTCCGTCGCTATAGCATAATTTCCGTCTCTATATAGCGACGGAATGATTCCGCCGCTGGTAATTTCGTCGCTAAAGACACAGTTTCTGGTAATGATATTTTAAGGTCTAAACTAAATGTTTTAAGGTCTAAACTCGATATTTTTAAGAATGAAAGTGAAAATTTTATAACTTATAAAGAAATAGGTTTCCCCTAAAACTTACTTATGTCAAATATACTACTAATTCAAAAGCATAAACTGATGGATATATAGGGTCTCAAGAATATTAAGCTTTAATACTTTATCTCGTACCGACAACATTAGAAGAGTTAATATGTAGTACACTTGTGCGCAATTAATTTGCATAAACAAATGCAAGCGCAAACAAATGCAACCGTTATTATTCGAACCTTAACCTAGTCCGTCTAATGTTCTGATATCATATTAACTTGAGAAAATTAATTTGGTTATGCTGATAAGAAAGTTCTGAAAGTTAGTTGTTATTAATACATGATTAAAAATATTATTAATAATATTTTTTAATATTTCACTAAGATTATTATTAATTAATAAAATTATTGCTCAATTAAATTGACTATTATAAAAATGAGACTATTTATTTTCAAAAGATACTTCCTTTGTCCCAAAAAATTGTTTCATTTTGATATTTATAATCAACTTAATCAAATTTTGAATTTTCTATGCAAATTTAAAAATTATTATTATTTCACAATTTTAGGATCAATAACAATTTTTAAAATTATATAAAGATATTTAAATTTTTATAAAATTTAAGAATTGAAATCCAGTTAAAAAAAATTATAAAAATCAAAATGGAACAAGTTTTTCAAGACTGAGAAAATATTAAATTTGCAAGTGTGTTTTATATCTACATTACATGCATAGATACAATATTACTAGTTGAATCCACTGGCAAACCATTTTTTAAAACATGTAAATTAACACTAGTAATTTCAAGAAAAACTGCTGTCTTTAAAATTTGTGATTTTATCAATTTTGTTATTTGATAATGTCAAAAACGTTCGAATCAGCCCAAATTTAGCGGCATGTTGTATCCTGCATGTTTGAATAGTTTGAAAAAGATGAACAAACACGTAAACTAAGCCGAAGCTTTGCCGGCGAATGCTCTCCAGCGTGAGAGTAAGTATTTGTATTTAGAGAGAAATCAATTGACAAGAGTTTAGAGTCAAAAGATGCGTTACCAAAATATGTGAATTATGGCTTGTATTTATAGGTGTAGGAATGTAGAGTCCATATTTGATTAGAAAGTTGTGTTATAGGAGGTTATAATCCTAGTTGAATTATAACTACCTACAATCCTTCTTTGAGTAGTAGTAGTATTGCCTTCTATCTGTATATCAAGGAGGCATGCTCCTCGGCTTGTTATGATTGGTCGGCCTGAATGAGTGCCGAGGAAGAGAGGAGAGAGAGGATAGAGAAGCTCATTTCCTTGCCTTGTCGATGACCGAGTAGGTGCTCCTCATCTTTTAGTTAGGCCCAGAACGGCCTTGACAGATGCCTTTCTCGGTATATGAGAATGTGCCTTGTCGGCATACAAGAATTTCATGCCTTGGTTATTATACGCTCTGCTATGTCTAGGTCGACATAGTGGGAATGACGAGAAGGCACGACGAGCAAAGGTAGAAAGAACCCACTCTCTTTGTCGTATTTGAGACTTGTATGGATTATATTTTGGGTCCAATCCATTGGGCCTTGCCCGGTTATTATCCACGTTCGTACCTCGATTTATACCGTTCAGTGGCCCCCGACTTCCTAGCTCGGCTATGCCGAGGAGGAAAGACCATGGCTTAAACGAATATAAACGAGTGTTTTACGAATCACGAAACGCTGGTTATTTAGACAATGATGGGCGCGATTTACGAGTTCTAGACATTCGTCTTGGGAACACTCTAGAACATTAAATGCGAGTAAGGAGTCGGCGCCTTGACCCGAATTGTGACCCATACCCGTTCTAGATCTGGGCATAAAAGCTAAAACCTATTTCATTTTTACTCTTTTATCACTATTCATCTTTGAGAGAGAACTATAAGCTTGAAAATCGTCGGTTGCTACCAGATTTCGTGTTTGATTTTTTTGGGCCTTTGCTTGATTTCGTACGTGCTTCCATCCATCATACTTTGAATCAGGTATAATTTCTTCTTTTTTGTCTATTTTCTTCCAAATTTCTGGGTTTCTTGTTCTTGGTGGGTTCTTCTTGAATTCGCCATTATTGCACCTTCTTGAAGCTTTTCTTGAGCATTTCTTGTGCCTTCCTCGTATTTAGAAATCGAAAGAACATGGAGAAGTAATCCAAATGATTTGTACTGCTATCACACCCAAAATCTTAGGATCTACCAACGAATCGATGGTCCGTGGATGATGTTAAGTTTGAATGAAATCGGGGAGATACTGACAAGGTACCAATCTCCTAGGACCGACGTACATTACCCAAGTCGGTTTAGGATTGACCGACTAGATATAGATTCTCCCAATGTTGTGTTGTTCCACGGTTGGACTGAGATTCTTGACTATATCAATCTCTATTACTTGAAGTCTGATCATTTGGAGCGTCCTTTGATGGGTAAGGATCCCTCATCGGTTTTAATTGATAGGACGAGGAGGGATACTTTTCCTCGTCCTCATCCTTCCACATGCCTTGGCCAAATTTTGACCCTTGTTCTTTTATTTGTGCAACCATGACGGGAAGAGGATGTAACATTGCTCGTTCTACTGGTCCCTCAACCTCTGGGAGGATCGTAGACGCATTCACCGAGGGAGCTCATTCTGGAGACCGACCGAGGTCCGACCGAGGTAGTGTGGAGGCCAGAGTGGAGCGGTCAATTAATTGAGAGGCTAAGGCAGTTTGCCGAGGTAGGCACCCTATGTTGGTCGAGCTTGGAAATCGACTATAGGTACTATGTACAGGCCGGCATCATGCCTGGGCCTTTGGATGGGTTGGTACCCCTCGTGTCTGTTTTTAGGGGGAATAGGTTTCCAAACTAGAGGGTGCACCCCGGTCTCGTATTCCTTGATGAATGCGACGTATGTAAATTGTAAGATGACAAGTGCCTTGCCGAGGATGGCGTTATCGGTTGTAATTTTTTCTATTTCCTCATCTTTCATACTTGTATAATTTTTGTTGTTGATTTAATCCTCCTCGTCACTATATTAGTTTGTCCTTCTCGTCTTTGCAGATCTAATCGAAGAACAAATAAAGAAGATGGAAGCGGACATTTTGGACCCTCAGGCGCTGGTGAAGCTGAAGAGGAGGACTTCTCGGTCCCCAGCCCGAAATAAAAGACGAGATGACGTTGTCGTTCGTCAGGCCGTATTATCTACCAAGCAAGCTTAGGTGCTTCCCTTGAAGCCGGTGGGGGGGGCGCTGGTGCCTCCACTAAGGAGGGTAATGACGGGCAGGAGGCCCACGCTGAAGAGGGGCAAAGCTCCCAAGTTGTGGCTCCTGAAATTGAGGAGGCCCTATGAAATGTCGGTCTGGTTGAGACCGAGGAGGCCAATGCCGGAGAGAGAACCCCTGCCCAAAAGAGGCAAAGGGTGGAGACCATGCTGGAGGAGCCTCCCTCCAAAAGAATAACTTTTGCGTCTTCCTCCAGGGAGGTCACTGCCCGGCATGTAAAGACTTACGCCGAGAAGGTGGCAAAAGAATGGACGGTCCCCACCGTCAAAGGTTTGGATGTGTTGGCCAGGAAGGGCCCAAAGCTTAGACTTAGCCAACCAATTGTCCACCGGTCCATAGATGAGGACTTGCTTGATCAATTCTTTAATATGAAGCCGAGCAGGCCAGGAGCATCTGGCCAATATGAAAGGCCTCCTTCTCAGCGAGGTAACCTTCTCGTCATTCACTTTTCACTTTCGGTTTAAATAACACTTGTAATTTTTTGCTGATTTTTTCTTTATTTTTGTAGCTTGCAACTATGACTGCCTATGAGGCCATCAGGAGTAAGGCAACTGATAACTTAGAGCAACGCCTTGATCGTCAGATCGAGAAGAATAAGGCCGACCTATCCAAGGAGATTGAATTGCTCAAGTCTCTAAGGAAGGAGGTCGATGAGCAGAAAGTGGCCAAGGCAGAGGCCGAGAGAGCAGAGAGGGTGGCCATGGTGGTTCAAGCTAAGGACGAGGAAGCCAACAAAGCCGGGCAGGCTAAAATTGAAAGGATCGTGGCTGAGCTGGGGAGAAATGCCGAGGAAACATATGCTCGGTATAAACAGTTAGAGGCTAGCTTGCCCACTCAAATTACTGAGGCTATCTCCCAATAAAAGGCCAGCCCGGCCTTCAGACAAGCTCTGGCTAACAAGACGACCACTATGTACCCCAACGGCTATCTCCATTTAGCCAGAAGGGCCGTGGTGGACCCAACTCTAAAAGACGATGTGGGCTTACTTTCACGTCTTGTATGTTAATACTCTTATGATGACCTTGCCCGGTACATCCATGCCTTGGTGCCCTATTCAGAGAATGCTCTCAAAGTGATTGTCGCTCAAGACACCTGGGAAGGTCGAGAGGCATAGGTCAACCCTCCAGTTGATCCTCAAAACATTAATGTTTTGATATAGAAGATACAAGATGAGGAGACTTTTGACGATGAAGGGGATGCCGAGGAGGGGCAAGCAAAGGAGGCCCAAGCTGATCAAGTCATTATCCCAGACGTCGCCGTCGAGTAGGACGATTTATTTAGGGGCGACGATCAGGCTTGAGGATCTTTTTACTTTTATGTAATCTTAGAATAGGCCTCATGTACTTTAATTTTCTATCAATATAATGCCTTTTCTCAATTTTTAGTCGTCTTTACTTTGTTGCATCCATTTTAAGCTGCTTTTGTCTTGAATGTTGATTGTCTGAATGTATGTTAAATGATTTAAATGTTGAATGCTTTGCTTAAGTACCCAACTTTCTTGATTAGCCGAGGAGGATCTCCTCGTCATTTGTATTTAGTTTTAACCGAGGAAGCTCATTCAGTCTAACCACTTAGATAACTGGCAAGTTTATTCATTAAGCCGAGGAAGGTTGTTCGGCATAACACTTGGGTTATTTTTGAGGGCTTGTCTCTTTATGCCGAGGAGGGTCATTCGGTCATAAGTCTTAGACAATTTTTGATGTTTTACCTCTTTATACCGAGGAAGGTCGTTCGGTCATAGGTATTAGGCAATTTTTTTGATGTTTCACCTCTCTATGCCGAGGAAGGTCGTTCGGTCATAGGTCTTAGGTAATTTTTGATGTTTCACCTCTCTATGCCGAGGAAGGTCATTCGGTCATAGGTATTAGATAATTTTTGGTATGTTTTACTTCTCTATGCCGATGAAGGTCATTCGGTCATAGATCTTAAGTAATTTTTGGGATTTAATCCCTTTGATGCCGATGAGGGGTCTGCTCATATTTCAGAGTTGTCTTTCTAGTCATTTGCCTTGATGAAAACTGAATTTCTATTAACTGAAAATGATTACATCAAACTGAAATCCTATTTTACTTGAAAATAACTAGAAAGACTAACAACGACTAATCTATTACATAAAAAGCAGACTATAAACTAGTGATAATACTTTCGTAGATGATTAGAATGCCACAAATGTTTCAGCTCTTGTCCATATGGGGTCTTCATTCTGTAGGTCCATGATAACTTGAATGGTGATGTACGGGCCTTCCCAATTTGGGGAGAGCTTGTTTTGTTCTGTTTTCCTGCCAGTAGCTTTAATCTTTCTAAGTACCCAGTCACCCACTTGGAATGTTCTATTGTTTACCCTTTTGTCATGGTACGCTTTGGTCCTTTGCTTATAGTTCACCATCCTCATCTGAGCATCTAGTCTTCTTTCATCTACTAGGTATAGGTCTAGTAGCCTATTGACCATGTTGACTTGTTCATCGTAGTTAGAATTTCTTGTCATAGGGATAGCCAACTTAGCTGGTGCTATGGCCTCGAAACCGAAGGTTAGTGCGAATGGGGTTTCCCTGGTTGGCCCCCGAGTGGTTGTGCGAACTGCCTACAAAGCTAAGGAAAGTTCATCCAACCATCTACCATTGCTTCCCTCTATGTTCTTAGTCAGGGTTGTAAGCACCAACTTGTTGGCTGCTTCTGCTTGTCCGTTATATTGAGGTCTGTTCACGGATGAATTGATGTATATGACTCCTAGTCTGCTTAGTTATGCTATAAAAGCCTTGGAAAACTTAAGACCATGATCTGAGATGATAGTGTGTGGAACCTCGAAGCGACACCAGATGAAGTCGTGGACAAAGTTGATTGTGTTCTCCTCTATTATTTTGGCTAAGGCTTTTGCTTCTATCCATTTGGAGAAGTAATCGACTGCGACGATCACGTACTTGCAATTGCCTCGAGCGGGGGGAAGGGTTTGATGATGTCGATTCCCCACATGTCAAATGGCCAAGTAGGAATTATGAGTGTCTGTTTCACTACTGGCAGTCTAGGGATATCAGCTTATCTCTGGCAGTTGTCACACTTTCTTACGTAGGCTTGCGTGTCATCTCGCATGTTTGGCAGTAGTAACCTATCGTGATGATTTTGTCAGCTAAGGTTCTGGCCCTCGGGTGACCACTGCATATGCCTTCATGGACTTCTGCCAATAGATTTTCTATTTCCTTGGGATAGACGCACCTTAGCAGGGGTTTTGTGAATGATTTTCTGTAGAGAATTTCGTTCATCACTGTGAACCTTACTGACTTTTTCTTGATAAGTCTAGCACACGTTTCATCCTATAGGAGTTGGTTATTTTCAATGAGGTCCAGGTAGTCATCTATCCAACACTTCTCCTTCCCATCTAAAAGCATTACTTGTGGTCTTTCGTAGGCAGGTTCCTCGACAAAGACTATGAGTGGGTTAGATTCAAGATCTGCCACATCAATAGTTGCCAATTTAGATAGAACATCTGCTACTTGATTATCTTCCCGTCCTATCTGATTTATTTCAAAAAATTCCAGCTTTTTGTCATATCTAGGACGAGGTCTTTATACTTTGTAAGTATGGGGTGTTGAGTGTTGTACTCCTCTTTTATTTGCTTGACTACGAGCTGGGAGTCACAGAAGGCGGCGATTTTGGTTGCTCCATAGAAGGATGCCAACTCTATGCCAAATATCAGGGCCTCGTACTCAGCATGATTATTGGAAGCAGGGAACTTGAATCTGATTATGTCTTGGATGGTGTGCTCCCCATCGGAACTTGCTAGTACAATTCCAGCTCCGCTTCATTCCTTAGTGGCTGAGCCATCTGTATATACGACCCAACAGTTGGATGGGAGCTCGATGGTTGATTCTTCCCCCGCAGGTTTTTTGCGCTTAAGGGAGGTGGGGTCGTGCTCACCTATGAAGGAGGTTTCAACCATGAAATCAACCAGAGGATGTACTAGGAGTGTCTTCCTAGGTTGGTATCTGATATCAAACTCAGTGAGCTTGATAGACCAAAGGAGACATCCTGAGCAGTCCAACTTATGCAAGATTTTCTTCAGAGGCGCATTGTTATACACAGTCATGGGATGTGCAGAAAAGTATGCTCGTAGCTTTCTTGCCGCTATGACTAGGGCGTAGGTGTAAGTACCCAAATCCGGATCGTCAAAATCCGTTAGAAGTGAACCGAAATCCGTTAACTGGCCTGCTCCAGGTTAATCGGAACCCGTTAAGCTCCCCGTTGCCAAGCCAACGAGACGTCCCGGGACTGCCCCGAACATCCCAACGTCGAAAGGTACTCAACACACATCATCGCACGTAAAAGTACGGCTTTCCCTGAAAAATGCACTTTTCGGCACTTTCCGGTGGCGTTTCGGACATTTTCCGAACGATTATTTTAAAAACGGACAAAACCGGGAAATAATGGCACAAACTCCCATGGCCTGTGAGTCACAGGGACACGTGGCTCACATGCCACAGCTCCCCCATCACCTCTCACTCAAAATCAGAGTGAAAAGACAAAAATACCCCTGGTATACAGTCTCAGTCCGGCCGGACTCCTTTGCAGACTTTCAGAAATTGCCAGCAAGTCCCTCCAATTTCCAAATTTCACAAAACCCCCCTGATTTCACCCTAAGTCCGTCCGGACTCATGCTGAAATTTTACCTATAAATACAAAGGCTATCAAAGCCATTTATAACAACAAAAACTCACTCCATTTTCACCCCAAGCCACGGCCTAAACTGGTTCCAATCCCCCGAGCCCCGGTTTTACCTCGTTTTGCATGAAAACTCCGTATTTCGATCAAATATGACCCCCGCCACCTCAAAACACCGTTCCAAACACACTTTCATATCCCGTGTACGCCACCCGAGCCAAAGGAGCCGACCCTAGCCATAGGTAGCTCCCTCTCTCTCTAAAACTCTCGTTCCGTCTCGGTTTACGCGCCAGTCGCTACAACCGTTTCGGACGACGTTGTTGAAATGTAGACGTCATCGTCAAACGGGGTCCGATACGTTTTAGTCCGCGATCCTCTTCTCTTCCCGTAAGAGAAGTAATCTCGGGTTAAAACAGCGTTCCGACCCCGTTCCGTTTATTTTTATGTCATTTACCAATTTCGGATCGTTTGATCCGTCGATCGTCCTTTAAATTCCTGTCATTTACAAATTTCGGACCGTTTGATCCGTCAAACGTCATTTACTTTCATCAAATTTACAACTCCGAGTTGTTTGGCTCGTCAATCGTACTTTACAATTCCGGATCGTTTGATTCCGATGATACCGCACTTTAAATAATGTCATTTACAAAGTCCAACCCGTTTAGATCGTGATAGTATTTACTTTTCAAAGTCCGAGTCGCAACCCGATTCGTTGATTGCATGTCATTTAATGCCTTTTTCCCGTAAAAATGCTAACAATGTAATGCCCGGTTCAAAACCGGAGTTCGACCTTCGAACTCTCTTTCAAAACGAGCGAAATGACGTTTGGCATCCGAACGCTCATCTTCAAACATAAAAGCCGACTTTTGACATTCAAAATCATTTAATACGTTTTTCCCGTAAAATCGTTAACAATGACACGCCCGGTTCAAAACCGGAGTTCGACCTTCGAACTCTCTTTCAAAACGCGCAAAATGACGTTTGGCATCCAAACGCTCATCTTCAAACTCAAAATCCGACGTTTGACATTCAAACGTTCTTTTCTTAAAAGTCAACATTTGACACTTAAGATAAACAGTTAAAATCAGCATTCGCGCCACTTTTCCTAAAACTTCCAAAATCGACGTTTGTCATTCAAACGCTCGCCTTTTCAAACAGAACCATAATCAACGTTTGACATTCAAACCAAGATTAAGCTTGTCATTCAAGCCCCCATTTCAAAATGCAAACATACACACATACACACACGTTTTCGAGAAAGGTAGAAAGACTCGTCATACGAGGCGTTTCGGGTGATCTCAATATACTCTTCCCGAAACGTAACGTGACCTCCGAACCTAACAATCTTTGGTACTAAAAAGCTTTTTACTCGTTTTTGCTGCCAATAAAAATGACTCCCCATTTTCAAAAAAAGCCTTTTCCTAAGTTTTTGCTACCAATAAAAACGACACCTTTTTCAAACAAAAGCCGTTTTTCAACGTTTGGGCTCAAAATACAAAAACCGCGTGGCGACTCCTCTTCCTTCCCGAAAAGCGAGGTCTCAGACACCAACCCTCCGCGAAAGACAACCGCATTTCGCGTCGCGCGAAATCCCAGGTAATTTCAGTTAGCGACTCCGCTGGGGACCTGGATACTTTTTTCAAAACTGCCGTTGTTTTCAAAAAAGCCTTCCGTGGGTCAAACTTTCGTTTACCCTTCCTCGTTTTTCGTGTGCGTGTGTTACTTTAAACCTCAAACGGTTTTTTCAAAGACATTATATTGTCGTCTTTTCAAAATCATACCATGTTTGTGCATTCCCATTCATGTTTGATTTTCATGCTATCTTTTGAACTGCGCATCAAAATTCTTTAAGACACATTCTGAAAAATCTCTGTTTCACTCAGAAAAAGAATTTTAGTGAACGCACACTACTCGCACTTGCTGCCTCGGTACACCGCACTTCACGTGCACTTGTGTGATGATGCCCGATTTTTGAAATCAAACGGAGTCGCCACGCCATTTTTGTTTTAAGGGCCAAAACTTTGAAAAATGCCCGGAATCAAGAGATTCGAGTTCGGAGGTCACGTTACACGCCGGGAAGGACGTTAGTGTGCACCCGGAATGCCTCGTAAAACGAGTCTTCCAAGCTAAAAACCATTTGTTTGTGTGTGTGTGTGTGTGTGTGTGTGTGTGTTACTTTGGCCAAAATAAGTTGAAACTGAGGAAAGTAAAAATTGGGGATTCTTTATTAGACTTTAAACTGATCCCATGATTTTTTGGGTGATTTTTGGGTTGAGATTTGGCACTCAAAAGATTTTTGGAAGTTGAAAACCATTTCTGCCAGAAGGAAAAAGGCAGTGGACACTTGATTTTGAAATGGACTTTAGGGCTTGAAAACTCCAGAATCTGGGAAAAGTCCGAGAATGAAAAATGTTCAAAACACCTAAAATAAGGTTTCTGTAAAATAATTTTCCATTTTAGAGATGATTTGAGGGACCAAAACCTTCTGGAAATCTCAGATATGAAATCTGGATTTCCAGAGACTGATGAACTGACCTTTAAAAGAAAATTTGGAAAATGGAGTTTTACTCACGCAAAAAATAAAGTAAAAATATGTCTGGAAAGCTCTGGATGTTGGCTACAAAAAGTGTTTTGTAGTCAACACCAAATTCCAAGTTTATCTGTGTACAAAAAATTAGACCATGGACTGGGGTCTTAGAAAATTGCTACTGGACAGCAACTTCTCAAGAAGGAAAACATGATTTTAAAGGGGGTTTTGCATCCATGCTTGTCCCCATTTCCCTAGGTTTTGATTAGTGATCACTTGACATTTTAGTGGTGAATCAACTATATCAAACCATCCTTGGGGTACATTAGGACTAAGCACTTCATTTGCTTGGGAAGGGGGAATTTTATCCTTTGAAAAAGAGATTTAATGTATGAAGATGATTTTTAGGGTTTTGAAAATGTGTTTTCTTTGCAAGTAAGTAAGAACACTTTGAAAATAATGTTGATCCTTGTAGAAGATCATTCATGGAGATGAACTTCCATGGTGATCTTCTTGGATCTAAGAAAAGAAGATGAACAAACTACATTTTGGAGTTTGAAAATGCATGCATGGATGAATTTTAGGGTAAGGAGAGGGAGGTTATACCTATCTTCCTTGTGTTTTGTATTTGAATGGATTCAAAGGCTTGAATGTGTTTAGGGCTTGAAAGTGTTTAGGGTTGATGATTTGAGTTGGTTAAAGAGAAAACAAGTAGATAACAATGAAGTCCTCTATGTTTTCTCTCTAATCCTCCTCCGAAGGTGTGATTTGAGCTTGGATTGGTGTATGTATGAGAGTATGTATGAGAGTGTTTTGAAGTGTTTGTGAGTGAATGAGATTTGGGAAAGATTGGAGAGAAAATGGTGGCAATTCAAGTGAATTCCCACTGTTTTCTCTCTATTTTTCGCCAGAGTTTTGTTGCTGTGAGCCAATTGTGTTGTGTAAACTGAGAGAGGAGGGTTCAATTTATAGGCACTCTGGGAACTCAATCATGTCCGCGCGGAGGGTATTGTAAACGTGCCTGGTGTATTAAATGCTGCTCCAGGCTTTGGACAGGAAGAAAATTATTCAAAAATTCCAGCAGTTTCTGTTTTTCAACTTGCCTAATTCGGATTTTTCCAATTCTTTTGCTTTTTAAGATTCTTTTCTTGGTTTAACCTTAAATAAAATCCCTACTTTACCCTTGCTTTGTTAGAGAAGTTAGGAATTATTAGAAATGTTAGGAATGTTAAAACTTTCGTTAATTTTCTAATTAAAATACTAACAACTCAAATTGGAGAACTTACAGTAGCCCCTCGGCGACGGTGCTTTCGAAGGAAGCGGGGTCATCGATAAGAGTAAGGCTCCATATTTGACAGGATGATCAAGTGATCGAGTGGCTGAACCTAGCGATAGGCTACCTACGTATCCCGAATGGAAATCAAGCCGGCCGTAGTTCTGGTCTTTGACCCTGGAGATGATGGCGTTTTAGGTGCCTCGATCCTGATGAGTGAGTTCTGCAATAGGTTGCTGGAGAGAAGCTCCGCTGGGGATAAGAGATGACCATTTTGGTCTGATGGTTATCCGCTCTGCTGGGGATAGGAATGACCATTTTTGGTCGGAGGGCTATCCGCTCTGCTGGGGATAGGAGATGACCATTTTGGTCTGATGGCTAGAGTTATATATCCGCTCTGCTGGGGATAGGAATGACCATTTTCGGTCTGACGGCTGAACCTAATCATAGGCTACCTACGTATCCTTAAGAGGAATCAAGCCGAGTCGTAGTTCGGGTTTTCGACTATCTTCGGACGTCGACCCTAGAGTGGCTTGTTTTAGGATGTCAACCTATGACTTGACTATTTTGGGGAAGTCGCCCTATGATTTTGACTATTTTTGGGAAGTCGCCCTATGATTTGACTATTTTGGGGAAGTCACCCTATGGTTTGACTATTTTGGGGAAGTCGCCTATGGTTTGACAATTTTGGGGAAGTCGCCCTATGGTTTGACTATTTTTGGGAAGTCACCCTATGGTTTGACTATTTTGGGAAGTCGCCAATATGGTTTGACTATTTTGGGGAAGTCGCCCTATGATTTGACGACTATGAAGTAGACTATTTTGAAGTCGCCTATGGTTTGACTATGAAGTCGCCATATGGTTTGACTTTTTTGGGGAAGTCCACATGGTTTGACTTTTTGATCGCCCTATGGTTTGACTATTTTGGGAAGTCGCCACATGGTTTGACTATTTTGGGGAAGTCGCCCTATGGTTTGACTATTTTGGGGAAGTCGCCTATGGTTTGACTATTTTGGGGAAGTCACCCTAAGATTTGACTATTTTTGGGAAGTCGCCCTATGATTTGACTATTTTGGGGAAGTCGCCCTATGGTCTGACTATTTTGGGGAAGTTGCCCTATGACTTGACTATTTTGGGGAAGTCGACCTGGTAATGACTTCGGTTTGTCGAATTAGGGGATGATTGCGATTTATCGCTTTCCTCGTGTTGTGTGTGATAGGGTTTAGGTGCCTCAAACCTTAATGATGGCGTCTTAGGTGCCTCGAACCTTCATGATGGCGTCTTAGGTGCCTCGAACCTTGGAGATGGCATCTTAGGTGCCTCGAACCTTGATTTGAAATGATTTCCCTTTGATGGTTTGGGATAGATGGCCTATTGGTGGACTTCATTTGAAGGGATCGGTCTTATGTTCTTCAGGAAATGGATGATAATGGGAAAAGAAACGGGATTCCGTTAACTTCATTTGGGGATTTTGTTAGCCTTTGTTGGAGTTTAGTTCAGGAGTATGAACCTAAATGGGGACTTAGTTCGGGGTATGATTCTAAGTCGAGGTTTAGTTCGGGAGTATGAACCTAAATGGGGACTTAGTTCGGGAGTATGATTCTAAGTCGAGGTTTTGTTCAGGAGTATGAACCTAAATGGGGACTTAGTTCAGGAGTATGATTCTAAGTCGAGGTTTTGTTCCGGAGTATGAACCTAAATGGGGACTTAGTTCGGGAGTATGATTCTAAGTCGAGGAGTTTAGTTTGAGGGTATGAACCTAAATTGGCGACTTAGTTCGGGGGCATGATTCTAAGTGAGGTTTGGATCGGAGTATGAACCTAAATGGGGACTAGTTCGGGAGTATGATTCCTAAATGGTTTGGAACCCGGAGTATGAACCTAAATGGGGACCTTTAGTTCGGTATGATTCTAAGTCGGGTTTCGGTTCGGAGTATGAACCTAAATGGGGACTCTTGATTCGGGAGTATGATTCTAAGTCGAGGTTTAGTACTGAGGGAGACTATTTGAAGGTGTTCTCGGGGAAGATTCGGGCTTACGAGAACTATCGGGGAAAAGGGTGACCGTATTGGTCAAGTATTTGGACCTATGGTAGGCTACATAGTTCGTTAAAGAGGTGGTGATAACGAGAGGCTATGAGCTTTGTACCCAAGGTTGGTTGCTCTTAGGGGAGTCACAGGATTTGACTATTTTAGGGAAGTCGCCCTAGAGATTTGACTATTTTAGGGAAGTCGCCGAGATTGACTAAAGCTTACGTTGCTTTGTTTGCGGAGATAGGGATAGCTAAATCTATGGGTAATCATGCAACATTTGTGAGTGCATGCTTATTTTTGAGATATGTTGAAGGACTAACGTACCTTTCTTTGTGCTTACTGCGGGAGAGCAAGTTGCGGGGGGTTTGTGTGGTAGTTGATAGTGTTGAGAGTCTTGATGCATCTTTGAGAACTTGGCGTCTCTGTCCGGGTGTATTTGAGAACTTGGCGTCTTCACAGACCTACTTGCCTTTTGAGAACTTGCGTCTCGGCCGATTTGTATTTGAGAACTTGGCGTCCACGACCGATTTGCATTTTGAGAACTTGGCGTCTCGGCCGAATTGTATTTGAGAACTTGGCGTCTCGACCGAGTGTATTTGAGAACTTGGCATCTCGACCGATTATATTTGAGAACTTGGCGTCTGACCGATTTGCATTTTGAGAACTTGGCATCTCGACCAATTTTCATTTGAGAACTTGGCGTCTCGACCGATTTGTATTTGAGAACTTGGCGTCTCGGCCGTGCATTTGAGAACTTGGCGTCCCGACCGATTTGTAGACACTGGAGGTGATACGCACATGTTTTGCCGGAATCATCTCTTGCCGAAAAGGGGCATTTGATTTCTTGCGATTTTGTTGAAACCATTGATTTTGGACTTTGGTAAATATCTTCCTTGTTGAGGGTAAGTCTCAATAGCGAAGGAAAATGGTCTTTCACGTTTGAATCCTTGCATTGGTTAGTAGAGAGGAAGATGTATATATGACATTCATGATGACAGATGCATGCATAGAATCGAGAATGATTATGATAGTATCACTTGCATATGTTCGCGAGATGATGCATTTACTTGCTTTCGAAGATGCACCTAGCCTAAGCTTTTGGCAGGGAAATTATGATTTATGATCTTCAATCACTTAGGATTTTCCTATTGATTCAAGTTTTGTGCATGCTACATGAGCCCTTGGGAGATTTTTGTGGGGATGCATGGTGATGAGAGGGGATGCATTGGGATGTATGTGTCTGGAAGCTGTTTGGAGCAGATTTTGAGCAAGTGGGGGAGGTGAGAGCCCTCGATCGCGATTTAAACGGCGGTTGTTGATGAGGTTTTGTTAACGGTATCACATGGACCTCAATTTTGATGAGATTGGATTCGGATCCGGGTCTTGATTGGAATTTTCTCTCTCAATCTTGGTCATTTGAAGGCGTCTTTGACGGGCTCTAGGGCACGTTGATATGAGTGAAGCTTCTTTCATTTGGGTGAGTGTGACCTCGGCCGAAACCTTGTTCGGAGAATGATTTGATGAAATTGCTAATGCGGGGAGAAACCCGGATCTTAAATCCCGATGCTACGGGAAGGCTGCTATGTACCAAGTTACGAAGTGAAAATCTAGTTGTTGATGTGACTAGACCTTTCTTGTGACTTGATAAAATTCAGATCGAAAGGACAAACTTGACAAAGCCCGGATCCTATTAAAGCGAGGAAAGATCCCTTCTTTGGCAAAGTCTTGGTACGAAGCGAGTAGGCAAAGTCCAGATTTTGAAGAAGCGACTTGGCGAAGCCCCAATCTTATAACCTCGTTGTCATTAGCGAGTCCCAATCGATTGGTAATGCAAAGCAATCCACGAAAATAATCGACAAAGATCGAATCTATCTCGTAGTGAAAAACCCAATGTGGACCCAAAGATGACTATAGAAGCCCCGGCTTGAAGAGGCGATACGGGAGAACACAGGAGAACCGCTTAGCAAGCCTAGCGTGAAGAAATTCGAGTAGTCTTACGAGAGGAGGCACCCATCTTTTCGGACCTTAGTCAACCGATCACTTGGACAAGACTCGAAATGTTTACGTGCGGGGGCATATCTTTTGAAAGGTGGGAATGTCTCCGAATTTGTGTATGACACTCTCGCTTTAGGTTTGACTCTTTTGAGAGAGTATAAGCATCACAAGGTGTGGAAAAGTGTATGGAAGCCCCTGGCGACGGAAAGACGATGTTTGGCTCTATTTCCCTATGATGGAGAGAGAAGACTTGTCGAGACACTTGAAAACTTGTCTTATTCATGATGATCACAAAGCTTGCTTAAAACCCTTTGTTAATGTTCGGGTTATTCAACTCCTAAATCTGATATGAACAAATATTTTGATTAATCACGAGGAGAACATCAGTTGTTATCGAGAATCAAGCTCGGAAAAACGGAAAGTGTATAGGGACGATCCTTGATGAGACCGGATTTTTTTTTTTGAGATTTGTTTGTGATTTCGGCCAGGACCATTTACGGTTGCCTACGTTCCCTCCATTATGAAGAGCTCGGGTCGCCGTAGTTCGGGCCTATCCCGAATGAAAAGAGAACGAATGTTGAAATTCGAGACTTTGAGGACCTTTGGGGATTTTGAGGATTTGGAGGATTGAATAACATATCCCCTTAGAGTGTCCATGAAAGACACGGATGCGAAGCCGATGGGACATCCACGGCAAGTGTTTGTGGAGTAGAAATGAATTATGCTCACATGAATCAAATTTGAATTTGCACAATCTTTGATTGGTAATTTTGAGCCAAAATGGATTAGATTCCAATTTAAGCAAGCAATGAACCATTAATTTGATTTAGATTTTACGATGAAATTGCTATCCGATAGGAATTGCAGCTGGGTTTCCGGGTTTCGATCGGCCATCGGGTAATTTTGGAAGTTATGACCTCTTAAAGTGAGAGGTCGGCTAGGCCTTTTGCTGACTGAACCTCTAAAGATGAGAGGTTGGCTTGTAGGGATGTGTTTGGAAAATCTATGGCAGGGAAGATTGATTGCCCCTAAGGATGAGAGGTCAAATTTTGACTTTGGCCAAAGGCGAGGGTAATGGTGATGGGAGTATCCTCTAAAATTAAGAGGATGGCTTGGGATTGGTTTAAGGTAATGATAAGAGGAAGTCCAAGCTATCGAGAACTTTTGTGAACTTGCGAGAATTCGGGCTCCTTTTTGATCATTGGAGAGCCTTTTTTTTTTTTTTGGAAGGCTTCCTGAGAAGCTTGGAATTATATTCGAGATTGTGAGGATTTTAAAATCATTCTTTTGAGAATTCGGAAGGCCTCTTTGAGGAGTTGAGAATTATCTTTCCTTCCTTCACAACTTGAACATTTTATGCATCGCCGACTCTCGAAGCTAACTTCTTTGGCGTTGCTTGGACTTCTCTCAATAAGGAGCAAAGGTGATGGCTAAACAGGGTTTCAAAACATGCCGATCTTGAAATGAAAGGGTAGTGTTTAGTGAGGGTGAGGTAATGGCTTCCCTATGGGTGAAAGGCTTCAACCGCAATCCCTACCGGATGACCTAAACGAGATTAAGTCTTCATTGCTTGCTTAAGCTTTAAAGATTCGTGCAAATTCATCGAGCAGCGAGATGATGATGATGAGGAAGGATATGTGAGCATGCAAGATGGGGAGTTGGTAAGCCCCAGTTTGAGAAGGATATCAATTGATTTTCTCACTCCGATTAGTTTAAATGTTAATCATTTCGAAGAATTAGTGGTTGAGCAGCACAAGTGATCATCTAGGATAAAACCATTTCAATTAAGTGTAACGTGGGTGTGCAAATGATGTCTCGAGTTTAGCAAGAAAAGAAGAAAGACTTATATAAATTTTAAATGATAGTTAAGCTATCTTTCCACAACATTCGAGGTGGACAAAACCGACAAGTGTCCAAGATGGACTTAGGTGAAAGAAAAATACTAGAACCTACGAAGGTTGACTAAAAGACTATTTTAGAGATAGGTAGCCCCTAGTCTAGCCGCTCTTTGCTGTTGGACCATGCATCCATTCTTCGGCGCTGGAGACGGGAGCTATCGCAGGTCTTCCCATCCGGACTTCTTTGTCAGCTTCTTGCTCAATCCAACCATTTTCCTTGCCTGTGATGACTGGTTCATTGACCTCGCAAAGGGGTGAGTCAAATTCCATTATGTTCCCAAGTCTTGAACCACCAAACTCGATCATGTTGACATTCGGGTTGTTGTTTCTAGGGAATGGGTTACTGATAGTATTGGGCCCTTCAGGCACCTCTAACCTCCCTTGTTCAATCAAACTTTGGATTGCCTTTTTCAGGGGGACGCAATCATGCGTCGAGGTGCCCGTGAGTGCGATGAAAGGCATAATGCTTGGAGGTATCCAAAGGAGCATTGGGGTTTCTAGGGCGATAATTTTCCAAAGGCCGGAGCAAACCTTCTCTCACCAAACCTCTGAAGATATCACTCAAAGGCATCCCAGAAGTTTCTCAAGTCTTGGAGTAGGGATACGGATGCATCGGGTTTCTTGGGAACAAAGGAAGTGGCATTATTCTGATCTGTCCCGCATAGCTAATCACTTCTTTACCTTTTGGTTGGGCGGAGGCTGTGTTGGAGGTGGAAGAAACCCGGTATACGTAGCGAGTGCAGCGGTCGAGCTGGCGATTGTAAGCCTTTTCGAACTTAGCCGGAATTAACCATTGCACGCAAGTCGGTGTAGGGAAGTGGCGAGGAAGCTCTCAAATGCGGCTTCAAGCATGGCGAAAGATGTCTAAGCTTGCTCCTCGTCGGAGGAGGAATGGCCATTTCACTAAGCTTCGGGTTCCACCTTTTATAGGAATCCCCAATATTCTCATCGAGGGCTGCACCGTTGTCTGCGAGTCAACTCTGTTTGTTTCCCATTCCAAGTTGGCTTTATACTTATACGTGAAAAATGCGTGTCTGTTCCCAGTAGCCTAGCTTGAGCGCAATCGGAAAAACCATTTCAAAGCCACGACTTCAAGAGAGGCTGAAGTAGTCGGCCAATTCTTGGTTTGTGCATCCCTTAGCTTTCATTGCCAAAGTGTAGGTGTCCAAGTGAGTTTTAGGGCACGCACTTCCATCAAACAAGGTTCGAGATTGGGCATCACGAACTTGTGAGGCATGGGTACAATTGAGTCGGGATACGTAGGCCGAAGAGCGGTATTCCTTTTGACGGTCAATTCGGCGATTTGCGCTTTCATTTCCTTGTGTTGCTCCATAAACCAAGCCAATTGGGGATCCAAAGGTGGAGCGGGAATGCACGAGCCGATATTTGAGCCGGGAAGAGGACTAGCTGTTGGTGGTGCATTGGTGGAAGGAATACCATATCCGGAGCATAGGTGAAAACGTCCTTGGCCCAAATTACACAGGGAGTGTAGGTAGGAGCTTGGGCAAAGGGATAGAACCCGACGACTTCTTTGTTGGCTTCCAATCGGCGAGAGAAGATAGAGGCGGATGCGAGGTAGCCGGATGGCTTGGATTTCCGGAGTGAGGCCCATAAGTAGGCTTAAGTGCGGGCTGCTTGTCCCTGGTTGTTGAATTGCATGGCTGGTTGTGGCGAGGATGCATAACCGAGAGGATCTTGTGGTCTGGTGATTCGATGAAAGCTGGGATGGGGGCTTGGTAACCCATTGAACCCTGAGTGAGAAATGGGTTTGTGGAAGCTGTGTGAGGAAGCGGTGATCTAGCATCATTACGAGGAGGGGCTCCTGACGAGTACATTGAGGCATGCGAAGCATTGTTGTGGCCCTTTGAGCTGATGATGCGAAGGCCGGATTGATCGGTTCCAAAGCGTGGCGGGATCCCAATTTCTTTGTGGCATTAGAGATAACCCCAAACCATGAGAAGACATTCCGTCTTGGCTTTGTCCCAGCTGAGGCATGCGTGGTTTGTGCCGTCGACTGCATGGATCCGGTGGTGCGTGGTTGGGGAGCCGGGCGGCTTAGAAGATCGAGGAGCATAAGTTACGGTAGTGGTACCATAGGAGGTGGGTGGTGGCATCCTGGAGTAATCGGGCGGCGAGAGTGGGATTGGCATCCTCGTCTTCTTCCACGGTGAAGGTGCCATCGGGATTGAGGCGGCGGCCAAACCATGGCTCATAATAGCCTCCATAAGGCTATTCATTTGTGCTTCTGTCGTAACCTCATACGTTACGCTAGCGGATTCCCTTTGGTTACATGCGAGGGTCCCGGGAGGCGGAGTGACGTTGTCCCCATCATTATCGGGCGATGCGAGACATTACGAAACCCGGAGTCGGAACAAACGGCGAAGGCGACGATGCGCTTGACTCTTCCCAACTAATCAAACGGTGACCCGGTGTCGGAACGAACCTTTGTGAGGAGGCTGCGGGGAAAAGGTACGAGGGTTCGAGATGCACAGGGAATTGAAGGAGGGTAAGTGTTTGGGCTTTGGGCTCACGCATGACATGCGATTATTTGTTCACGTTTACTTAAAACATGTTTTATTAACCTAATCGGTTGGAAAAGATTGCTCTTCTTTTCGCAAACTACTACGGATCTGGATCGGTGGGCCCGTCACTACGTCTATAAGCCCCTCGTATTCCACGTATTTCGACCTCCCGGGGTGGGCCGGCCGGGCGAGGGTCCTATAGGGCAAGCGGGTCCCACCGACCAGAAAGAAAACGATCCTAAAAGTCGGCGGGTAATCGAGTCTTAACGAGCATTCGATGTAAATTACGGACAAGGCGACGTCAAAAGTCAAGATCATGTCAGGGGCTCGACGAAAAGTCGGCATGATTTGGGCGATAAATGTCCACGATTGATCTTGACTTGTCGTCAATTAGGCCGTAATTAGGCATGGAATAATCATTAATCCTTGATGACTCGGTGTCATGCTTTGGGAGTCAGTGTATAATTTGTGCCAGTCAGAGCCGAAGTCAAGGCGCCGATCAATATCTTGGTCAAAGTCCGCGGCGGAAAACCGGCATGACTTCGACTGATTAGGATCCCCGAAAGATATAGAGTCGGTATGCCGACAAAGGCTTGAAAGGAAAGGTCTATACACAGACAAGGCATGACACAGACCAAACTAAAAACCAATCGGGTCTCGGACAAAGTGTGTCACGGACAAGTGCATGGTCGACACGAGGCTCCATGGGATGTTTGGGTAGTCCTGTGCTTGCACCGAGAGGCGTAATAAGACCAAACGGGCCGCGACAAGGATTTCCCCGGGTTAGGGACGTAGTGTGCAGTGTAAGGTCACGTGCGCGTAGTGTGCAAGCGATCTATCTTCTTTTACGAGTAAAATAGAAATTTTTATGTGTCTTAAAAAGTATGATGCATGATTTTTTTTGAAAATTTTCTTTTTTTTTTTGAAACTCTTTTTTTTTTGAATTTTTTTTTTTTGAATTTTTTTTTTTTGAAATTTAATGAACACATAAGCACATAAGCACAAAAATTCCAACAGTTAGGGACATGATTCCGACAGTCAAAATTTTGACTTTTTCCGAGGCGGCCAAAACAACACGAAAATGTGCAAAAATCAACACACACAACAAATGATTTTTAATACCGGGACGGAAGCTTGACCCTCAAAAGCTTTTCTTTTTTTTTTTGAAAACAATGATACCGGTACGTGGGATTGTTAAACCACAATTTATCCCCGACTCGTGTTAGGAGGCGATAACGGGAAGTTTAATGGTTTCCACCAATATACCAAATATCATTTTTTTTTTTTAGAAAAAGCTTATTTGTCCCCAGCGGAGTCGCCACTGTGATGATGTGCCACCAAAATTTTTCCGAAAGGTTACTTTGAAATTTTTGTTTCTTTGAAAAACCAATCGAAAAGACCGGAGTCGCCACGCCATTTTTGTTTTAAGGGCCAAAACTTTGAAAAATGCCCGAGATTAGAGATTTGGGTTCGGAGGTCACGTTACATGCCGGGAAGGACGTTAGTGTGCACCCGGAATGCCTCGTAAAACAAGTCTTCCAAGCTAAAAATCATTTGTTCGTGTGTGTGTGTGTGTGTGTTACTTTGGCCAAAATAAGTTGAAACTGAGGAAAGTAAAAATTGGGAATTCTTTATAAGACTTTGGACAGATCCCATGATTTTTGGTGTGATTTTTGGGTTGAGATTTGGTACTCAAAAGATTTTTGGAAGTTGAAAACCATTTCTGCCAGAATGA
This sequence comes from Adenophora triphylla var. japonica, assembly GCA_022495995.1. Classification (NCBI taxonomy): domain Eukaryota; kingdom Viridiplantae; phylum Streptophyta; class Magnoliopsida; order Asterales; family Campanulaceae; genus Adenophora; species Adenophora triphylla. The sequence goes on along the minus strand of JAFEMH010006152.1, from coordinate 86,743 downwards.
AAAAGGCAGTGGACACATGATTTTGAAATGGACTTTAGGGCTTGAAAACTCCAGAATCTGGGAAAAGTCCGAGAATGAAAAATGTTCAAAACACCTTAAATAAGGTTTCTGTATAAGAACTTCCTATTTTGGATATGATTTGAGGGACCAAAATCTTCTGGAAATCTCAGATGTGAAATCTGGATTTCCAGAGACTGATGAACTGACCTTTAAAGGAAAATTTGAAAAATGGAATTTTACTCACGCAAAAAATAAAGTAAAAATATGTCTGGAAATCTACGGATGTTGGCTACAAAAAGTATTTTGTAGTCAACACCAAATTCCAAGTTTTACTGGGTCCTAAAAATAGGAAAATGGACTGAGGTCTCAGAACAATGCTACTGGACAGCAAGATGTTCTTGAGGGAAAATGTGATTTTTGGGGGATTTGCATCTATGTTCACCCCATTTTCATCCCTAGACTTGATTCCACTACTTTGTGTCAAGTGGTTATCATATCAAGTCATCCTTGGGGAATTTATGGGGTCTAAACATGTCCTTTGCAAAGGGAAAGGGGATATTTTGTAGAGATGAAATTAAAGAGAAGAATCAACTAGAGATTTAAAATGTGGACCATTTGAGATGGTCATTCATGAAGATGAACTTCAAAATGACCATCTTAGGTCAAGACTTAAGTTAAACTAGACATAAAGTAAATCAAAGTAAGGAGAACAAGATGAACAAGAAGTTAAAAGGGAGTTTTAGGGTTTAGAGAAGGAGGGCTTTACCAATGGTGACACCCTATCTTCCTAGGCTTGGAATTTGACTTGAGGAGTATCAAGATTTGGTGTTTGACTTGAGGAGTATCAAGATTTGGTGTTTGGATTTGTGTTTTGGTGGATTCAAGGCTTGAATGTGTTTAGGGTTTGATGATAGAGTTGGTCAAAGAGAAAACAAGTAGATAACACTTAAGTCCTCTATGTTTTCTCTCTAATCCTCCTCCTAAGGGGTGATTTGAGCTTGGATTGGTGTATGTATGAGAGTATGTATGAGAGTGTTTTGAAAGTATTTTGAGTGAGTGGGGTTTGGGAAAGATTGAAGAGAAAATGGTGGCAATTCTAGTGAATTCCCTTTGTTTTCTCCTATTTTTGCCGAATACGGCTTCTATCGAGCCAATGTGTTGTGTGGCGAGAGAGGAGGGTCTAATTTATAGGCCTGTGGAAATGTCAAACATGTCCGCGCGGATTGGGTTGTAAACGTGCACTGTTCATTAAATGCAGCTCCAGGCTTTGGACAGGAAGAATAAAATTCAAAAATCCAGCAGTTTATGTTTTTCAACTTGCCCAATTCGGATTTTTCTAATTTCTTTTGCTTTTTGAGATTCTTTCTTTGGTTTATCCTTTTTTGGCAATCCCTAATCTACCCTTACTTGGTTAGAAATGTTAGGAATGTTAGGAATTGTTAGAAATGTTATAATTTTCGTTAATTTTCTAACGAAAATACTAACAAGCTCAAATTGGAGCACTTACAGCGGCGGAAATTTCCGTCGCTGTAATAAAAATTAAATTAAAATGAATTAATTTCAGCGGCGGAAATTACCGTCGCTGAAATTATTTAATTTTAATTTAAATTTTATTACAGCGACGGAAATTTCCGCCGCTGAAATCAAAAATTAAATAAAAATTAAATGATTATAGCGGCGGAAATTCCGTCGCTGAAATAAAAATTAATTAAAATAAATTAATTTCAGAGACGGAAAATTCCGCCGCTGAAATTAATTTATTTTAATTAATTTTTATTTCAGCGACGGAATTTCCGCCGCTATAATCAAAAATTAAATTCGCTGAAATTAATTTCAGCGACGGAAATTTCCGTCGCTGATTCTGAAATAAATTTAAAAAAAATAATTTAAAATATCAATAAACCAAAATTTTTTGTACCTGATATAACATTTCAATTTATAAAACTAAAACTATAAAAACTAAAAATCAAAAATCAACGTACCAAATAAAATCTAAATATCACCGTACCAAATCGGGAGGGGGGGAGGGGGGGAGAGGGGGGAGAGGGGGGAAGAGGGGGAGGGGGGGAGAGGGCGGGGAGGGGCTCCCGCGGGTACCAAATGTCTCAAATGTTTACAAACGAGTAAAAAATAGTACAAACAAGTCTAAAATAGTCCGTAATCAACTCGGGGGCGGCCGGATATTACCCTGGAAGTCCTGGCCGATATGAGCCATCAACAGCGCCAATTGTCTTTGAGTCTCCGCATGAGCCTCCGCAAGCTTTGCCCGCTCGCGTCTCTCCTCCTCCAATGCAGCCTCCAGAGTGTCGACCCTCGGATCATGAAATGTGGGCAGGTCAACATTTCGCCGACGGCTGGTCGACGGGCATTGCCGCCCGTAATCCCCCATCCCTAACACTCGGGCTCCTCTCTTTGGATGTCCCTCAGAGGTGACCTCGTGCCAAACATCAGGAACAAAGGGGACGGGCTCGCCGGGAGGCGTTCCTTCGGGAACAACGACGGCTTGATATGCAGCCTGTCAAAATAAAACAAACAATTATAATCATATACACAATGTAAGGGGCATAAATAAATTTACATATTCAAAATCAAGTCATTTAATGATAGTTTACTTACAAAGGCATTAGCAGAGCGATCGTCAACCCATTGCGGAGGTTGATCGGGCGCTGTAGGATTTCGAAGATGGGTGCTAGCGTAAACATCCACAAAACTGATATTCGGACCATGCTCCCTTTCCTATAAATAAAATAAGCGAGATTATTACTTTGAAATTGTATAAATGCAACATTTAAACTGATTTAAAAGCATCCATACACTACATTTACACTAAAACCATGGATTTCATAGCATCAACATGGCTCCCAGCTAACATACGTACATAAACCTATTTAAAAGCATGCATACACTACTACATTTAAACTAACATACATACCATGCGATCGTGATGCTCGACGACCGTGAGCGTCCCCATGGTATGCATCGCCGCCGACCCCGAGGAGCCTGCTCTATTGGCCTTAGCATGTTCAGATATAGCCTTCGCCGCATCCGACCCCCAATATTCGCAAAATTGACGAAACACCTCATCGGTCATATAAGTAGGTGTCGAGGGCTGTTGTCCTGCCGCGAGCCGATTAGTATAATAATTTCTCTTCGTGGTACCTATAAAAAATATGAATATCTCGTAAACATATAATGATGACATTATAAAATTAAAAGAGTATAATCATTGTTAATTAAACTAATTAAGGATAGATAAATATGTTACAAATAAAATCCTTAAATAGCTTGTGAGCCTGCTCATCGAAAACATATCTAGCCGTCGCCTCGCTGATGTCTGACGCCCAATAATATTTAGCCTACAACATATAATGATAACATTACAAAACTAAAAGAGTATAATCATTATTAATTATAACATTTTAATAACAAACTAACATTTAAGTTTTAAATAAAAACCATTAACACATTACCTTAAACTCCTCCCACGCATCATCCTTCTGCCTCGGTGGCAATTTTTTTCAGTTGGGCCAAAACTCGGTCATTTTCCGAGACCGCCAGTATTGCCCGATCTTAGGGTTTAGGATTTAGGGTATAGTGTATAGGGTATAGGGTATAGGGTATAGTGTATAGGGTATAGGGTATAGGGTATAGGGTATAGGGTATAGGGTATAGGGTATAGGGTATAGGGTATATGGTATAGGGTATAGGGTATAGGGTATAGTGTATAGTGTATAGTGTATAGGGTATAGGGTATAGTACATAGTGTATAGGGTATAGGGTATAGGGTATAGGATATAGGGTATAATGTATAGTGTATAGGGTATAGGGTATAGTGTATAATGTATAGGGTATAGGGTATAGTGTATAGGGTATAGGGTATAGGGTATAGGGTATAGGGTATAGTGTATAGTGTATAGGGTATAGTGTATAGGGTATAGGGTATAGTGTATAGGGTATAGGGTATAGTATATAGGGTATAGTGTATAGGGTATAAGGTATAGTGTATAGGGTATAGTGTATAGGGTTTAGGGTTTAGGGTTTAGGGTTTAGGGTTTAGGGTTTAGGGGTTAAGGTTTAGGGGTTAGGGTTTAGGGTTTAGGGGTTAGGGTTTAGGGGTTAGGGGTTAGGGTTTAGGATTTAGGGTTTAGGATTTAGGGTTTAGGGTTTAGGGGTATAGGGGTTAGGTTTTTTTTAAATAGAAACAATGACCATATATATAAGAATTGCAAGGGTTCTTGGAGCTATTCCCAAATTGGTAAATTGCATTCAATTTTAAATTTTTTATCCAAAATAAAACAAAAACAAGATTAGTCCAAAACTAGGAACTAACCAACTATTAGACAACACTCTGGAGATTATTGTCTCATAAGTCATAACTAAGATATCCAGAAAACAAAGACCCACATCATTACTGCTGAGCACACTGTACTCTCTAGGGCCTTGCATTGTTCGGAAGTCAAGGATTTTGGGAAGTCGACCGAGAAGTGGATGTATAATTTGCCCCTGTCATCACCCTTTCGCTTGAACTTTGGGTGCTCTTTCTGTTGTATTACAAAGACTATGTCTCCAGTAAGAGTGTTAGGAGCTTCATCGGCTTCTCCTGGGAATGTAATTTTCTGTCCATTTTGCATACCCTTCTCCACAACCACTTCCAAGACCTTCTTCTCCTGTACAACCTTTTCGCTCTTGCATTGTGGGCAGCGGTCCTTGTCATTGATAGTTTCTCCAGTACCCTTACATTGCAGGGATTAGGGTTTAGGGGTTAGGGTTTATAAGGGTTTAGGGTTTAGGGGTTAGTGATGTATCCCAAGATAAAGCTACAGCAAACCTGGGAGGAAGGAGATTCAAGTCGCACGACAAAGGTGAAGAAACGGGGCACGACTCGTGCTTCCAAGCACGAGTCGTTCCAATTCCCCGCACGAGTGCTATTGTTGGTACGAAGCGTGCAACGAGTGATCAAGCGAGGGGACGAATCGTGCTATGTGTCACGACTTGTGATAAACGAGGCTGAAGAGATTCTGATTGATTGTGTTTCCTAATTTTTGAAGTGTTTTAATTAGGATTTATTTCTTTTCCTTTTTCAAGTAAGTTTAGGATTTATTTCTTTTCCTTTTCCAAGTAAGTTTAGGATTTATTTCTTTTCCTTTTCCAAGTAGTTTAGGGTTTTGTTTAGAGTATAAATACTCCTTTCATTGTTTGCTTTAGGAGACTTTTGAATTATTGAATTAAATTGAATTGCTTTGCAATTGAAGGTTTTTACCTTGAAGCTTTTTAGCTTGTTCCTTGAATTTCTTAGGAAGTTCTTGACTGAGTCTTAATTGACTTAATAGGTCTTAATTGATCTGCAGAAGATTATCATCATCTTGGTGATTCTCTTGTTCAAACCCTAGTTCATTGATTTGAATTAGGTCAAATAGTTGTTGATTCAATTATTTGCCTATCCGTTTTATTATTCCGCTGCAAACCCTGTTTACATCAGTTAGGGGTTAGGGGTTAGGGTTTAGGATTAATTAGTGTATAGTGTATAGGGTATAGGGTATAGGGTATAGGGTATAGGGTATAGGGTATAGGGTATAGGGTATAGGGTATAGGGTATAGGGTATAGTGTATAGGGTATAGGGTAAAGGGTATAGGATATAGGGTATAGGGTATAGGGTATAGGGTATAGTGTATAGGGTATATTGTATAGGGTATAGGGTATAGGGTATAGTGTATAGGGTATAGGGTATAAGGTATATGGTATAGGGTATAGTGTATAGGGTATAGGATATAGGGTATAGGGTATAGTGTATAGGGTATTTATTGACTCATATTTATTTTTTTAGTGTAATTTAAAATAATTTTCATGTTTTATATAATTATAAAGAATGATATTTATTAAATTAAAATTAATAAATATTTATGTGGTATTTATTTTTTCAAAAATAATATTTATTGACTCATATTTATTTTTATGAGAGTAATTTAAAATAACTTTCATATTTTACATAAAAAAAATAAGGATATTTATTAAATTAAAATTAATAATTATTTATGATTTATTTATTTTTTCAAAAATATCATAAATATTTGTGATATTTTAATGTTTTTAGTTTGTTATTTTGTTATTTAGTTCTAAAAATAAACAAAAATTTCATTTTATTATCAGCAACGGAATATTTTCGTCGCTGATAAATAAAAAAAATATTAACTTATCAGCGGCGGAAATATTCCGTCGGTGTTTAATCAAAAAAAAAAACATTTAATTTCACGGTCGGAATATTTCCGACGCTGATAAATTAAAAAAAATTAATTATTCAGCGGCGAAAATATTCCGTCGGTGTAATATTCCAAAAAAAAAAATAAAAAATATTTTAATTTCACCGTCGGAATATTTCCGACGCTGTTAAATAAAAAAAATAAAAAATGATATATTTCCACCGTCGAAATAATTCCGTCGCTGATAAAGATTTAGCGGCGGAATATTCCGTCGGTAAATCAACCGCGAAAATAGTGGCGGTAATTAAACGAATATTCGAGGAATATTCGTTTTAGCGGCCGAATTTAGCGGTGGAATTAAATTTCGTCGCTAAATTTGACGCCAAAATAATTCCGACGCTAAAGCTTATATTCCGCCGCTATTTAGCGACGGAATGAGTCCGTCGCTGATAATTTTATCGCTAAAACACCTGTTTCTGGTAGTGTTTGATGTTATATTAATTGGGTGAATATAATGGTTTGCTAGAAACCACTTATATCTTGTGAGGTCATGTTTTGAATCACTACCAACATAATATAGTTCCTTTTGGGTTACACACAAAGAACGAATTTGATTCTGGCTGAAATTTGGAATTCTGGCTAAGTGTGTAGCGCGACATGCTTTGCCACTGGCAAATTGTGTAGCGCGACATACTTTGCCACTGGCTAAGTGTGTAGGGCGACATACTTTGCCACCTGAAAAATTGGAAATTGGCTCCTATGGTCGCGCGACACATCTTGCCCGGCGTTGAGCACGACTTGTGCTCTTGAGCACGAGTCGTTCCTGGAACCCGCACGACTGATTTGTGGCATGACTCGTATCACGAGTGTTTTTCCATAAGCACGACTTGTGCCCTCAGGCACGAGTCGTGCCCAACGCGAAAAAGTGTCCGTATTGCGGTTCCAAGGCCGGATTGGTTTTATAGTTAAACAAGGATTCTACCCTAATGGTTAGGCAATTTATATGGGATATAAATACAATCTTGTGCAGCCATAAAATCTCTCTCACCTCCATACATCATTTTTCTAAGTTTATGAAACTCTAGGCTTTGATCAATTCCATAGTTTTTGCCATTGACTATTGAAATCGTTTCAATAATCGGGAAGGATCATCTAGCAATCCAACAAGAAGAGTTCTTGGTTTGTTCGCGTGTAGATCACCATTAGAGGGAGGTTGCTTTATCTCCTAAGGCTTGAAGCTCCATTGTTGATTTCATCACCAAGGTTTTGAACAAGGAAGAAGAAGATTCGATTCGACATCAAAATTCCAAGGCTTGAATTTTGAGATCTATTTTGACAAACCAAATCGCATTCGAGGTATGTAATTCTATTTCATGGTTTTTCTAATCTCTTCATGCTAGACGGATCTAAGGGCTGGGGTTTTGATGTTCTTTGTTAAATTTCCGCTGCATTTGTAACCCCAAAACCCAACAAAGAGATCACTCCTTCAAAAGTTGAGAAGAGACTTTGAGGTGTTGGAGATGAAGGCCAATGAAAGCATTGATGAGTACTTTGCTAGGGTTATGGCAATAACCAATCAGATGAGGAGCAATGGTGAGAATATGCCAGACTCAAAGGTGGCACATAAGATTCTAAGGACACTTACAGAGAAGTTTACATATGTTGTAGTGTCCATAGAAGAGTCCAAAGATATCGATGAAATTTCAATCAATGAATTACAAAGCTCACTTAAAGTTCATGAGCAAAAATTCAGGAGACATGATCGAGGAGAGGATCAAGCGCTGAAGGTGAGTAATGAAGACTGGTTCGATGGAAGAGGCCGAGGAAGAAGAGATGCAAGAGGGCGTGGCAGAGGCAGACAAGTTGTCAACAAGGCGACGGTGGAGTGTTTAGAATGTCATAATCTCGGTCACTTTCAATATAAGTGTCCGAAATGAAATGAAGAGATCAACTACGCACAAATTGAAGAAGGGGATAATATGTTGTTGATGGCGCATGTTGATGAACATGGGGCAAAGGGGAGTGATGTCTGGTATTTGGACTCTGGTTGCTCTAATCACATGAGTGGTGACAAAGGTATGTTTTTCAGTTTAGATGAGAATTTCAAACATTCAGTTAAGCTGGGAAACAATACTAGGATGAAAGTGGCTGGAAAAGGCAATGTCAAGCTACATTTAAATGGTGTGGTTTCGGTAATCAGTGATGTCTACTATATTCCTGAACTTAAGAGCAACCTCTTAAGTATAGGACAACTTCAAGAGAAGGGTTTGTCTATTCTGATTCAAAGAGGTATGTGCAAAATTTATCATTCTTAGAAAGGTTTATTAGTAGAATGTGTGATGAGTTTCAATATATAGGATGTTTGTACTCTTAGCGGAATTCATACCAAATGCACAAGCTGATAGTTGCTTACTATTGAATCCTATGAATTTGTCTCAATTATGGCATGATAGGTATGGACATTTGAGTTATAAAGGGTTGAAAATTCTCCAAGATAAGAATATGGTGAAGGGATTGCCACAACTTGATGCGTCGAACAAGTCTTGTTCGATTTGTTTTGCCGGTAAACAACAAAGAAAAGCAATTCCAAAACACAGCTCATGGAGGGCAAAGGAATTGCTGCAGTTGATCCATTCAGATATGTGGACACATTAGTCCAACATCTAACAGTGGTAAGAGGTATACTTTATGCTTTATTGATATTTTAGTCGCAAGGCATGGGTTTATTTGCTTGTTGAAAAATCTGAAGCATTTAGTTACTTTAAGATATTCAAGACTTTTGTTAAAAAGAAGGCAGGGAAACAGATTAAGTGTTTGAGGACTGATAGAGGGGTCGAATTTACTTCTGATGCCTTTAATGACTACTGCAAGGAGCATGGAATCAGGAGATAACTCACTGCTGCGTACACACCGCAACAAAATGGTGTAGCAGAGCGTAAGAATCGAACAGTTATGAATATGGTCAGATCGATGCTCATTTCAAGGAAGGTTCCAAAAAAATTCTGGCCTGAAGTAGTAAACTGGACGTATTACATTCTTAACAGGTGTCCTACGTTGGCAGTCAGGGACATTACTCCTCAAGAAGCATGGAATGGAGAAAAGCCATCCGTGGAGCATTTTCGTGTCTGGGGATGTCTAGCTCATGTTCATATTCTAGAGGCCAAAAGAGGTAAACTTGATGAAAGGAGTATTATTTGTGTTTTTTGGGTTTTAGTGAAGAGTCTAAGGCATATAGGCTTTTTGATCCAAAAACAAATAAGATAATTGTGAGTAAGGATGTTGAGTTTGAAGCAGATAAATTATGGGAATGGGGAGAGGATTATGCAGATCAAATAGGAGTTGATTTAGTGTGGAGAGATGATGAAGATGAGGGAGATGATGTGAGTAACTTTGGAGATGGTGTAGAGGGGATTAGTTCAGGAGATGATGAAAATAATATAGGCAAAAATTCATCAAATGTAAATGAGACTAACATTGCAGGAGCAGCACATGGCAGAATTCGAAAACCTCCTGCTTATCTTAATGACTATGTCATTGGATATGAGTTTCAGAAGAAGAAGAAGATGATGAGACACACTTGGTTGAATTTGTTTCAAGTGACCCAGTAACATATGAGGAAGCAGTAATAAGCAAACATTGGAGACTGGCCATGGATGCAGAGATGGGTGCAATACAAAGAAATAAGACTTGGGAGTTGACAAGCCTGCCAAAAGGTGTTAAGTGCATTGGCGTCAAATGGAATTTACAAGACTAAATTCAATGAACTTGGAGAAGTTGATAAGCACAAGGCTCTTCTAGTTTCAAAAGGATACTCTCAAAAGCATGGCGTGGACTACACAGAGGTATATGCACCTGTTGCAAGGATGGATACAGTGGGAATGATAATTGCTTTAGCTGCTCAAAATGATTGGGAAATTCACCAGCAACGTGAAATCTACATTTCGACATGGAGCACTACAGGAGGAAGTTTATGTGCAACAGCCAAAGGGATACGTGATCAAGGGGAGTGAGGATAAGGTTTATAAGCTTCACAAGGCACTTTATGGTTTGAAACAAGCGCCAAGGGCATGGTTCAGCCGTATCGAGTCATATTTTATCAAGAAAGGCTTTCAAAGGAGTAAGAATGAAGAAACAATGTTCCTGAAGAAGAACATAAATGGTAATATGCTCATTATTAGTGTTTATGTGGATGATCTTATATATACTGGTAATGATACTTTAAGGATGCACGAGTTTAAGAGCTCTATGCAAAAGGAGTTTATATGACTGATCTTGGTAAAATGAGGTTCTTTCTTGGAATAGAAGTGATGCAAGTTTCAGATGGAATCCATATCTCACAATCCAAGTATGCAACAGAAGTTTTAAGGAGATTTGGGATGGAGAACTGCAATGCAGTAGGTAATCTCCAGGCAACAAAATTGATCTTGACAAAAATGGAGAAAAGGCTGATGAAACTCTTTACAAGCAAATCATTTGTAGCCTGATGTATATTACCAACACACGTCCAGATTTGCAGTTCGTTGTAAGTTTGATAAGTCGTTACATGTGTAGACCCACTAAGTTGCATTTCCAAGCAGCAGAGGGTGTTGAGATACTTGAAAGGGACACTAGATTATGGTGTTTGGTACAAACGAAGAGGAGAAATTGATTTAAAGGTATTCACAGATAGTGATTACGCAGGAGATGTAAGTGGGAGGAGAAGTACATCAGGTTATGCATTTGTAATGAGTGGGGGAGCAGTGGCATGGTCCTCAAAGAAACAAGAAGTGGTCACCTTGTCAACCACAGAAGCAAAATTAATTGCAGCAGCTGCTTGTGCGTGCCAGGTGATTTGGATGAGAAGGGTTCTAGAGGAATTGGGGTCTAAATTGGAAGGCAGCACAACCATTTTATGCGACAACACCTCAACCATCAAGCTATCAAAGAACCAAGTTTTCCACAGAAGGTGCAAACACATTGATGTACGCTACCACTTCTTACGTGATCTTGTTAAAGATGGAGTTTTGAGTTACATCATTGTGGTACACAACAACAAGTGGCTGACATTCTAACAAAACCTTTGAAGAGGGACACATTTCAGATCCTTCGGGACCTACTAGGAGTCTGTTCTGCAGGAAGTAAACTAACTTACGAAAGTAAGGTTAGTTTAAGAGAGGGAATGAAAGAGTCTGCTCCTTAAGTTTAGGACTTAGAATTTACCAAGTCTTTTGTTTACCTAGTCTTTTTTTTTTCTGTTTGAATAATCCCTATTGTTTAGGGGTCATCTTATATTTCTGTTTGCTGGTACTAGTAATTAGGACTCTTGTTATTTGTAATGTCTATATAAGCCAAAGCTGCTACTGAATAAGGATCGACTCTTCTTAGTTGAAATACAATTGGTTTTGTCTAATCTCTTATTTACACTTTCAACCATTGTTTGGTTCTCTCCTTGATCTTAGCTTTATCACTCTCGAGCATCCATGTAACCGAGTCAACTCGCCTTCTTTTGCAAGCAACTCCTCTACCAACGACACCGTTGCCTAAAGTTGCATTACCTCCATTGCCCTCAAATCCAATCTTTCCCAAAGCCACATTGCCACCATTGCCTTCCACCACTGATCCTTTGCCTACTATTCCTCCATTTCCTAACTCGACGTTGCCAGATATCCCCAAAATGACCCTACCCCCTTTGCCATCTATTCCACTTCCCACCATCCCAACACCAATTCCTTCCCTTCCAAACTTCCCTACAACAATTCCATCAATCCCTTTCTTCTCACCACCACCATCCACCTAGATTATCCGCCCCCTTGAGTTGCGATTGTTGTAATTTTACTTGTGAGTTGTAACTAATGGGACTTGATATGGTTCCATTTATAGTTTGCATTTCATTTTGTATTTTTCCTGATCTTATAGTGTACTTTTTACCATGTTATCGTAATCTTGAGCACTTGATTGCTTCTATCAACAATATTCAATAGAACGTCATTTATTTACATAAAGTTTCACTTTTGTTTATTTTTCTTCCGTGGATCAACTTGACACTATCCTCTATTTTCATTCACTATAAGAATCTAACTTGCACCGATCATGCACAAGACTCTATTCTACTGTGAAGAATGAGTTCAGGACACCCAAAATACTTACATAAAAGAAATACTCCCTCCGTCCCTAAATGAATGTCGATAAAAGTTTCAAACTTGCATTTGATCAAGAGCAAAATTGAAATTATTTTCGACATTCATATAGGGATAAAGGGAGTATCACATACATTTCCAAACTCGGAGTGAAAGCGTGAGCTTTTTAGGGAACTACTTGTTTCCTTATTTAATTTGACTTCTATATGGTAAGAAGATTTTGGAACTTTCATGGAGATTTATAAGTATATTACTTTGACTAGGAATTGTAAATATAGTAAATATATTTTATTTATGTACATAGTTTTATATTAGGACTAACCTACTAATATTTGATTTCCTTGTGAGTGTGTTTTATGTTTTCATATAGGAAAAGGATTCTCACAAAGGAAGAGGTCGATTGCATGAAGATCTTCTCAATGGTGCACTATAAATACAAGACATTCAGCACAATGAGAAGCTACGGTTTTTGAGAGAAAAATACACATACTTCATTGCATACGACCTTGTTGTTTTTAGGTTGTGAGCTTACATCCGTAACTCACATCTAGGTTTTCATAAAGTTCTCTTGTTTTACTTCTGATTGAATAAGTCCTACTTGGAAAAGGGGAGTTGTTCATATCGTAGAAGGTGATTAGAACTTGTTTAGTATTTTCATATTTTAGTTTTTCACTTATTTGTTTTTGTAAGAAACAAAAGTTTTTTTTAGTGAAAAGTTTTTGGGCGTAAGCCTAGTTTGCTGATCACACAGATCAGTAAGCGTATATAACTCTTGAGTTATTGCATTTAATTTGCTTTTATTTATTTTATTCCGCTGCATTATCTGTGGATGTGTGGACAGTTGTGAGACACATTTGTACTCACATCCTTTGCCTGTTGCGTGATCCAAGTTTCCTAGCTACACGAAACTTTCATTTGGTATCAGAGCCAACTCTCGAAATATTACTGAGTGTTGATCCAGAAAGTGTAGTCATTATGGAATGCCAAAATCACCAAAATAGGCCTCCTGTCTTGGATGGCACAAATTATTCTCTTTGGAAGTCTAAAATGCGAAATTACATCAAAAGTATTGATGAAAGAGCTTGGATGTGCATTCTTGTTGCATGGCAACCTCCTACTGTGGAGAAAAAGCCATCTTCTGGTGTTGGTGAGTCCTTTTTCGAAAGAAAACCTGAAGAACAATGGACTCTTGATGAAATACAAGCTGCAAATTACAATTCAAAAGCCATGGGTGCTATTTCCAGCCATGTTTCTGGGAATATGTACAAGCTTATAACAAATGAGAGTATAGCCAAAACTGCTTGGGATATTCTGCAAACTCAATGTGAGGGAGCACCAAGTGTGAAGGCTACCGGCTTAGAATTTTAATGGATAGGTTTGAGTTACTTCGAATGGAAGAAACCGAGGATATTGTGTCATATCTTTGCTAAGATTCATGAGATTTCAAATAAATGCACAAGTCTAGGAGAATCTATCTCCAATGCAAGACTTGTTAGTAAAATTCTAAGGACCTTGCCTCGAGAGGTTTAACATTAAAGTAGCCGTGATTGAAGAAACAAAGGACACAAACACCGTAGGTCTTGACACCATCATAGGAATCTTGACCGTGTTTGAGCTTAACCTTGAGGCTCGAAGAAGAACAAAACACACAGCCTTGCCCTTAAAAGTGCTGCTGCTCTACCAAAAGAGCTTGTGGAATTATCCTCACGAAATTGACAAGTCTAATCTTGAAGATGAGGATGTAGCTTTTATTTCAAAGAAATTCAGTTTCTATCTTGAAAAATAGAAGGATAAGCAAATTCCCCAATAGACCTACTTCGATCGCTGAAAAGCCAAAACCTAGCAACGACATCGGATTCAAGAAACCAAGTTTTGAAAATAAGTCATCTCGAATCCGTCAATGTAGGGCATGTCGTGGCTTTGGTCATTATGCAAATGAGTGTGCTAACACACTTAAAAAGAAGGGAATGAGCTTAACCGCTACCCTTAGTGACAGTGAGGATGAGGAAGAAGAAGTGGCTAATATGTCTGTCTTAAATTGCCATTACTGTGTTTAATGCCTTTTACTGCAGATATAGAAGAATATACTCACGAAAATCCCTTGGATGTGGGCTCAGATTGTGTACACATGCGGTGGCACATCTGAACCGGTGTGACTGTTTCTCTGTAAAAGGAGATTCGAGATGATGAAGATGAAGAAAGGACATTCCCTATGAGGAACTTTTTGCCACATACAAGGATTTGCATACAGATTGGATGAAAAGATTGGACAAAATAGAGGTACTTGTTAAGGTAAACAAATCTCTTTCGATAAATTGGCTGCTTGTGAAGATGAAAAAATTTGTACTTTCAAAAGAAAATGATGCTCAAAAAGATACCATTGCAAGACTTGAAGTCCTTGTGACCAAAAGAGAAGTTGACCTTGAAAAATTCAAGAATGAATGTGAAAAAGTGAAAATACTTTTACTAAGTTAAACAAAAGTAAAATGAAAATGGAAGAAGCTTTTTCTATGGGTCAACGTGACAAAATTGGTATAGGTTTTGAAAATAATTTTGTAAAGGAGGGATGTGAGGCTTCTACCTCAAAAAGTGTGAAAAAATAAGCTTTTAAAGAAAAAGTCATTCGAGTGAGAAGAGACCAAGGAAGAGGCATTACATTTGCCATTCTTGCCTAGCTCCCGGTCACATTAGGCCCTTACATTACAAACTCAAGGCCGATAAAAAATCCGGTAATTTCAAAGCGGCCTCGGATGTGTGAGAAGATGTATACACATCCTAACACACATCCCGTCAATACGAGACCTCTGCAACCCAAAAGAAAACGTTAAACGGTGGGTGGCCAAACCAATTACCACTGCAATGTTGTTTACTCTTCCCTCAAAAGTACCGTCTCTCGGCTCTTGGTATTTTGATAGTGGGTGCTCTAGGCACATGATTTGGAAACCAAGCAGTCCTTCTTGATTATGAAGTAATAAATGGAGGGAAAGTAAATTTTGGTGGAGGTGCTCAAGGAAAGATTGTTGGGAAGGGAACCCTGGATGTTAAGGGTCTCCCAAAATTGCACAATGTGTACCATGTGGAAGGCTTGAAAGCCAACCTAATAAGCATCGATCAAGCGTGTGATGATGACCTATTTGTGAAATTTGATAAGCACTTGTGTGAAGTGTTTGATAAGGATAATAAATGTGTGTTTGCGGTCCTAGATCTGCTGATAATTGTTACCAATTTGGTGACAATCTTTCTTGCCTAAGCTCAAAAGCTAATGATGTCAATCTGTGGCACCAAAAATTAGGGCATGCTAGCTGTAGAACTCTGGAAGAACTTCAAAGGTTTGAAGCCATTAAAGACCTCCCTAAACTGAACTTCAAGAACCCTGATGTCTGTGGTTCATGTCAAAAGGGAAAACAAACAAAAACATCACATAAAAAGGTCCAACAATGCTCCACAACTAGATGCTTGGAGATGATTCACACTGATTTAATGGGACCTATTGAAGTAGAAAGCTTTGGTAGGAAAAAGTATGCCTTTGTGTGTGTTGATGATTATTCTAGGTACACTTGGGTAATGTTCTTAAGAGAAAAGTCAGAAACAATTGGAGAATTCAAGAATTGGTACAAAAGGGTGAGAAACCTTTATGGCCTTAAGACTGTAAGAATAAGGTCTGACCATGGCACTGAATATGAGAATCAAATGTTCACCAATTTTTGCAATTCTAAGGGAATCACTCATGAATTTTACGCACCAATCACCCCACAGCAAAATGGAATTGCTTTGAAAGAAAGAATAGAACCTTGCAAGAAATGGCTAGGGTCATGCTAAGTTCAAAGAACTTGTCCAAGAAATTTTGGGCGTAAGCTCTAAACACCGCTTGCCACATTGGCGATAGGGTGTTTCTAAGGATTGGTAGCACTTTGTCACCCCATATCAAATCCTCCTTGGAAAGAAACCAAGCGTAAAATATTTTCATGTGTTTGGATGTGTTTGTTATATTCTCAATGATAGAGAATACTGTCCAAGTTTGATTCAAAGAGTGACAAAGCAATTTTCATGGGCTATTCCACAAACAGTAGAGCTTACGAGTTTTCAATCTTAAAACTAAGACCATTATGGAATCTGCTAATGTTAAATTTGATGACTCACTTGATCTTAACCTCAAGGCTGCTGAGGATGATGTTTCGGGTTGCTTCTTTGGAATTTGGAAGGATGAAGAAACAGTCTTTGAAAAGTCAAAAGAAGCTTCCAAGTGATGAGAAACATGTTGAACACGATAAGGATGTAACCAAGGATGTGGACACATCTGCCTCCACATCTGAACCCACATCTGCTCCCACATCCACTCAAAATCCTGTAATCGAGGATAGTTCCTCGATTCGATCGGGATGATACTCCAGAAGGTAATGTGGATGGGTGTGTGGATAGATCAAAGGATATTCCTTCAAAAATCCAGAAAAACCACCCCACTTCACAAGTTATGGGAGATGTGCATGCACAAGTGAGAACTAGACAAAAGGACAAAGTTGATTATAGAAAGATGGCTGGTTTATGGAGTTGCTCCTCAGCATACTCCCAGGTAAGTTTCTGTTGTTTTGTTTCTAAGATTGAACCTAAGAATGTTCTTTGAAGCATTGAAAGATCTTGTTGGATTATGGCTATGCAAGATGAATTAATTCAATTTGAAAAGAATGAGGTATGGACTCTTGTTCCTAGACCCTCACATGGTAATGTCATAGGAACCAAATGGATTTTCAAGAACAAAACTGATGAGCAAGGTGTGATAACTAGAAATAAAGCTAGGTTAGTTGCTCAAGGTTACACTCAAATTGAGGGAATTGATTTTGAGGAGACATTTGCTCCTGTTGCAAGAATTGAGTCCATTAGGCTTTTGTTAGCCATTGCTTGTTACCTCAAGATTACTCTTCATCAAATGGATGTTAAGAGTGCTTTTCTAAATGGGATATTAAATGAGGAAGCCTATGTTGAACAACCTAAAGGCTTTGTGAACTCTAAATATTCTAATCATGTATATAAGCTGAAGAAAGCTCTGTATGGGCTAAAGCAAGCCCCTAGAGCTTGGTATGGTAGATTGACTGACCATTTGCTTCAACTAGGATTCAAGAGAGGTGAGGTTGACAAAACCTTGTTTGTGAGGAGAAATAAGAAGGAGATTCTTGTGGCACAAATCTATGTAGATGACATTGTGTTTGGATCAAATTCTGATCCAATGCTAGCTGAATTTGTGGATAGCATGACTTCCACATTTGAGATGAGTATGGTAGGTGAGTCGAACTTTTTCTTAGGTTTACAGATTAAGCAATTCAAAGATGGCATGTTCATTTCACAGTCTAAGTATGCCAAGAATCTTGTGAAAAAGTTTGAGCTTGAACACTCTTCACATCAAAGAACCCCAATGGGATCTTCCCAAAAGCTAAGTCATGATTCGATGGTGAGAGTGTTGATCAAACCCTTTATAGAAGCATGATAGGAAGTCTGCTTTACCTCACCGCAAGTAGACGACATTATGTTCGGTGTGTGTCTGTGCTAGATACCAAGCCAACCCTAAAGTGTCCCATCTTAAAGCCTTGAAAAGAATCATTAGGTATGTGAGTGGGACTTTGTGAACCTAGGTACGCATTACTCTAAAGAAACAAACACCAATTTGGTTGGGTACACCGATTCGATTGGGTTTGGAAATAGTGATGATAGAAAGAGTACCACAGGTGGATGTTTCTACCTAGGAAATAACCTTGTGTCTTGGTATAGTAGAAAGCAAAATTGTGTGTCCTTATCCACCGCTGAGGCTGAATATGTTGCCCTTGGGAGTTGCTGCACACAATTACTTTGGATGAATCAAATGCTAAAAGATTATGGATTGAATAGCAAAGTTTTGACTGCTTTTTGTGATAACAAAAGTGCCTTGGACATATCTAAAAATCATGTCCAACATTCTAGAACAAAGCACATTGATATTAGACATCATTTCATCAGAGATCTTGTAGAACAAAAAGCGTATGTACGGAATTTGTTGGGGCGAAAATCAATTTGGCGATATATTTACAAAGGCATTAGATTTGGAGAGATTTTCCTCCTTGAGGAAGTCTCTTGGCTTGTGTGATATCTAAGGTTGTGAGACCAGATGTGTCTCACATCCTCTAACACATCTGTAGATTAGTTTAACTGAAAAAAAAAAAAAAATCATAAAAAGAAAAATCCAAAAAATATCATGCATTAGCACGAAATTTCTCAGTGTGGTCACTTGTGAGTCTTCATCTTTGACATTAATTTTTGATCACTTAATTGTGAGCACTTCCTGTTCATGTCATCTTTTGATGACTTGATATAACCTTCCTGGGTATCTCACAGTGGGTGCTAAAAGAAAAAAATATATATATATGTGAGAAACAGCTGCTTCACCCTTAGTATGAAGCCATACCATTGTGATCAAGTGATTTTCATAAGAAAACTTGAAGTCAAACTTGATAAGATCATTGGGAAAAAGGGCTATCTTTGGGATCAAGTAAAGTGAAAGCTACTCACATTGCAAAAATCCACAACAAAAAATTGGTGGATGCATCCTAGAGGCTGTGCAGATTGGATTATTGCTCATTGACTTTTTGTGATCTAAATGTGTCCCAATATGTGACTCACATCCTATGCCACATCCATAAGCTGAGAATATTTCCATCACCTGTGTGTTTGCATCATGCTAGGCATATTGCATTTTTAGGACATATAGGAGCTTTGTAAATATGCTAGTTAATTAATTTTATTTCCTAGTTCATTCTTTGATTATATAGGTTTTTGATCTCCAATATCTTTCATGGAAGAAAAAGGTGTGTATCAATCCTTGTTTGAAAAGGTTGGAAAATTCTATTGGGATTCTGTTTTTAAAATAAAAATTTGGCCGAGACTTTTTTTGTTTCCATAAAAATCTTACAAAATCTTGGTGTATTTTAATCCCCTATTTTCTTGGAAGGTGATTGTGTGTGGTAACCTCAAAGGTTTCTAGCCGTTGGAGATCTCTTAAGATTTTGTGCTGTGTTAAACCTTTTTGGAGAAGGTTTCCTAATTCTATTAGAAAAGGGGGAGCTGTGAGTATTTATTGAGACCTCACATCCGTCCCATCCCCCATAAACCTTGATAAAACCCTTTGTTCTTCCTTTCTCCTTGCACACAATTTCACAAAAATTGCTTTAATCCCTTCATTAACTGCTCCACCTAACACAATTTGTTAAATCAAATGGCCGATCATTCAAACATCAGAGAGGAAGACGTTCTTGACATTGCTCCCATCTCAATAGCTAAAGGCGAGGGTTCTGTTGTCTTAAACCCTGTGATTTCCAAATTTCTTGCGGAATTTTCTTCTCCATCGCCTTCGTCTGATCCTTCAATGGAAGCTTCTTCTCCAAAATCCCCCACATTGGAACCGGTTGCTGAAAACCCTAAAGCTCCATCCTCTCCGGTGATTCCACCATCGGATGTCGCCCCTGTCTCAACCTCTGTGGAACCTTCTTCAACCAAGAAGAGGAAGCTTTCCCAAGCTAAACCCCCAAAGCCTGCTGCTCCTCCTGTGCCCCGTCGAAATCTTCGTCGTTCTGGTAGGGTTCGCAAATTGTCAGAAGCTGACAAGGCCAAGAATCTTCAAAAACCTGGCGGGAAGCCCTCTACTGCTATTGCTCTTGAAGAAGATGAAGAAGAAGAAGAGGTAATTCCTCCTCTGATTAGGACTAAGTCTCAACCCCCAATTATTCCTCCCTTGGTTGTTGACCCTGTCCCTGCAATTCCCCCTTCTGATAATATTCCCCATGTTGATCCCATTACTCCTGTTGAGGATGCTCCCCATGTTGACTCTGTTTCTCATGTTGATCCTATTGCTCCATCTTCTCCCATAATACCATCTGACCCCATTATCCCCATTATTGTTTCACCTTCTGAGGATAATATGTCTGCTCCTGTTGTTGAGCCCTCTGTTCCCTTGGTCTCTAGTCCTGTTGAGGACCTTATATCCTTTAGTGATGAAG
Source organism: Adenophora triphylla var. japonica (assembly GCA_022495995.1). Classification (NCBI taxonomy): domain Eukaryota; kingdom Viridiplantae; phylum Streptophyta; class Magnoliopsida; order Asterales; family Campanulaceae; genus Adenophora; species Adenophora triphylla. The sequence continues at coordinate 66,411 of JAFEMH010006152.1, read as the reverse complement.
AGCCCTTAGCTAAAATCTTAATGGATTTAAAGGGTAAGAAAAAGGTGGTCACACGATTTAGAGCCCATTGATGATGAGACCGATTCTAGTTATGATAGTGATGACACTGCATCTGATGAAAACTACAAGTTAGGGAGAGAAGAGTTTGATCAAGAAAAAGAAGACCAAGAGTTAGACTCCTCTCGCCGATGACACTGAGATAGAATCCATCCAAGTCCCATTCCCTTCAAAGGATGTGTCTGAGGATGTGCCCACATCCAGACGCACATCTACAAGGAAGAAAGTTGAAAAGGGTACGACTTCTTCTGTTTCTGTTATCTCTGCCCCTAAACCCTTTTCCAAGAAGTTTTTAACCAAAAAGGCATCTGATAGATTTGCCTTAATTTCTTCCAAAGCCTTTGTTATAGAAATGAAAAGGGATAGGGAAACTTTTGCTAAGCTTGGGATGGACAAATTCTTTGAGGAAAGAGGATTATTCTTAACTGTTGACCATCCCCTTCCTTTCTATCCTAAAATGATTTATGAGTTTTATGCCAATTTGCCTAAGGGACTAGATAAGAACTACTCATCTCCTCCCACTGTTTATGTTAGAGGAGTGTTTGTCCCTTTTACCCCTTCTGTTATCAATGATTTGCTTGGATTGAATGATTATTTGGATGAATTGGTTTCAATTGAGGATGATGAACTTGTGTCTGCCATTACTCATGGCAAGGTAACCTCTTGGCCTGTGAAGCCTAAAGACTTAGGAAGTGGATCTTTATCTTCCCTTTACTGTTTTCTTCACTCCATCCTTGTTGCCAATCTTTGCCCCTCCAATAACAAAACCTCAGTTACTAGGGTGCAAGCCTTGCTTCTTTACAGATTGGGAATTAAGAGGCACATTAATTTTGGTGACTTTATATTTAGAAAGATTTGTGATTATGGAGAGTCTCCATCAAAGAAATGGTCTTTACCCTATCCTTCCTTGATTTCCCAAATCCTCATTGCCAATGGAGTAAAACCTGAGAAAGGAGAAGAAATTGTTGAAAATTTTGCTCTCTTTAAGGAATCTAAGACCTTGCTTGACCCTAAGCAAAGACATGTGGATCTTCCTTTGGGTACAGTTCCTGAGATTGGTATGGAAGATGTGGACACATCTGGTGTCACATCTGAAGAGAATTTTGTTGCTCAGATGAAGGACTTAGATGCTGCAATTGTAGAAGCTCAAGCTCAAGCTCAAGCCTCCATTGCCCATGCCAACAATCTGAAAGCTTTTAGGGATAATCTCATTCGATGGCATGCAAAACTTTCTAGTCAAAAAGGGGGAGATGGATCTGGAAATGAAAAGTGGGATGCTCTTGCTGATCTTTGCTAAAGCCGCGGGCCGGTTTTAAGTGGAGACATTTTGATCTGTGATTTAGGGGGAGAAAATTTTTTTTGGTGTTTTGCTATGATGGTTGTTAAAGACATTTTTTAATTTTCTGCTTTAGTTTTTAGTTTTTAAAACAATGGTTTGTAATAGCTTTAATTAGGACATGGCTGAATGGTTTTTGCTTTTGCTTAATGAACTGCTGGTTTTATGTTCTAATTCTTGTTTTGCAGTTTTTATGTGTGGATGTGTATACACATCTGGACACACATCCATTCAGGGGGAGTTATGTTTTTTTTCTATATTCTGTGGTCATAATTTATGTTTGTTATAAATCTTTGGTTTTGACCAGAAAGTCCAAAATAGGGGGAGATTGAAAGCGTGAGCTTTTTAGGGAACTACTTGTTTCCTTATTTAATTTGACTTCTATATGGTAAGAAGATTTTGGAACTTTCATGGAGATTTATAAGTATATTACTTTGACTAGGAATTGTAAATATAGTAAATATATTTTATTTATGTACATAGTTTTATATTAGGACTAACCTACTAATATTTGATTTCCTTGTGAGTGTGTTTTATGTTTTCATATAGGAAAAGGATTCTCACAAAGGAAGAGGTCGATTGCATGAAGATCTTCTCAATGGTGCACTATAAATACAAGACATTCAAAGACAATGAGAAGCTACGGTTTTGAGAGAGAAAATACACATACTTCATTGCATACGACCTTGTTGTTTTTAGGTTGTGAGCTTACATCCGTAACTCACATCTAGGTTTTCATAAAGTTCTCTTGTTTTACTTCTGATTGAATAAGTCCTACTTGGGAAAGGGGAGTTGTTCATATCGTAGAAGGTGATTAGAACTTGTTTAGTATTTTCATATTTTAGTTTTTCACTTATTTGTTTTTGTAAGAAACAAAAGTTTTTTTTAGTGAAAAGTTTTTGGGCGTAAGCCTAGTTTGCTGATCACACGGTCGTTAAGCGTATATAACTCTTGAGTTATTGCATTTAATTTGCTTTTATTTATTTTATTCCGCTGCATTATCTGTGGATGTGTGGACAGTTGTGAGACACATTTGTACTCACATCCTTTGCCTGTTGCGTGATCCAAGTTTCCTAGCTACACGAAACTTTCACGGAGACTTGGGTATAAACCAAACTCGGAGACTTGGGTATAAACAGCTGACAGTATTTTAGTCAAATTGTAATCTGAACTTTCTTTGATGAAAATGGGGACTCCTGCAACACATGAAAATGATTCCTCCAATGCAATGCTATGCTATGCTACATCACTTGATTTCCAATTAAAGGCTGCCTAAACATAGTTTATACTTATCCCACAACACGTACAAAATTAATTAGAGCCCAGGTCCGTTGGGACTAAAGTACTGTGCCTTCTTGAGCTTCTAACTGCCTGTTACAGATCGTGTTCGTCAAGTTCATGCTTCATTACCCTAAACCTCCTCAAAACCATAGCAAAAAAAGATAATGAGACTAGGGAGTATTAAGAAAGTCAAAAGACTGTTATTTGAACAACTCCAACATGAATCCCATCCAGAAACGGAAGCATAACAAGCATATTTGAATGGATTGCTGTTTATCCAAATCCGAGTCAACCTAAGGTGGAATATACTGGGATAGTAATTAGCCAAAAATACTTCTGTAAGTCAAGCACCTTATCATACAGTAGAAACATAAGCAAAGCAAAAGCATGAAAAGCAAGCTTCTGGGCTGTTCTGGGATTTTACACATTTGAAATTACCCGGATCCGGCTCACGCGCGGGCCCCGGCATCTCGCATTTGTCGCTTCGGGAAGTTGCCCGGATCCGAGAGGCAGCGCAATCGCGCCCCGGCATCTGGCTATTCCGTTTGCGTTGCGTTGTGTTGGTGGAGGTGTCTCGCTGTGTTTTTGCTTGTAGAGTCGTCACGCCGTTTTTATTAAGCCCAAAACATTGAAAAAGGGCATCAGTTTAGAAATAAACTGTTTTTGTGTGATGAGATTTTGAGTTCGGAGGTCAGATGACTCCTCGGGAAGAGAATATTAGAATCTTAGAGCTCACCCGAGTCGCCTCGTAAAAACAAGTCTTTCGGATACCCCTAATATTCTTTAACTGTTGTGTGTGTGTGTGTGCTTTTAAAAATGCATGCTGTATCGGATGTCTACATTGTACACTACATATTAAAATCTATTGAAATAGTAATGGAAGGAAGCCTTACCAATGTTGGTTCGTGTCTGTCTTCCGCAGGGGAATAGTGTTTGAGGATGGAATAGTGTTCCGGCACGGACCGGGATTGCTTCGGGAGGGGCCGGTTGTCTGCGGACAGAGTTTCGGCGTGAGTTGAGATTGTAGGTTGCGTTCGGGCAGAGGTTCGGCGTGCGTTGGGATCGCAGGGATTACTCGGGCAGAGTTTCGGCGTGCGTTGGGATATCAGGAGTCACTCGGGCAGAGTTTCGGCGTGCGTTCAAGCTATCGGTTTGACTCGGAAAGAGCCGGGACACCTTGGGAAAGACCAGGCAAGGCCTCGGAGTACCACGAGGGGCCTCAGAGTACCTCGAGAGTGCCTCGGGGCAGCGCGGGAGCGTCGCGGGAGCGCTCGGAGAGGCTTCGGAGCACCACAAGGGAGCTCGGAAGGCCTCGAAAGGATCCGAAAGGGGCCGGGATTGCCCCGAAGGGTCTTAGAGGGGAGCCTGAAGCCTGGGGGGAGAAGAGAGAAGAGGGAGGTGTGTGAAAATGAGGGAGGGAGAACCCTCTATTTATAGTGCCAGAAAACTGCAAGAAGGTCCGTACGGACCTTCTAGGTAATCTAGTTTTTTGGTTTTCCTCGATTTCAGGGAATAATGAGGATTTCTGAGATGATTATGTCCCCTCTGCAAAGAGTTCCGTACGGACCATCTAGGCATGCAAAGAGGTCCGTACGGACCAACCATGTAGGGGGGGTAATGATGTTCTCCGGGATTTGAGGGAATCTCGTGGACTTTAAGCGGATTTTGCAATTATGATGTCTAGGAGCAAAGAGGTCCGTACGGACTTCCATGCTTTTCCACATTTTGTAATTGTGATGGCAAGCTAATTCTCGTTGAGAGCTTTCCAACCATATATGTCACGTCTCAATCGGAGTTCGTATGAAGGAGTTATGACCTCCGGATGTTTGCCCCTGGTTTTGTCGTATTCTTGGATGGAGAGCGATCCAGATTGGGGTACTTACAGAAGCCCCTCGGCGACATCACTTATGAAAGAAGTGGGGTCGTCGATAAGATAAGGGTCCTGATCTGGATCGCGTGCTGAGAGAGAAGGTGACCAGGTTGGTCGGACGGCTGGACCCTTTGATAGGATTCCTACGTATCCCTGAGTGGGAATCAAGCCAATCGTAGTTCGCGTGTGGGGTGAGTGTTGTGTACGAGGACGTGAGCTGTCCTCTAACTGAGACTCTGTGTGTGGATGTGATGGTATCCTGTGGGTGACCGCATAGGTTGGTGGTAAGGACGTGGAGGCATCCAGGGTGACGTGGAGGCGTCCAGGGTGACCGCATCGGTCGGTGGTAAGGACGTGGAGGCGTCCTGGGTGACCGCATAGGTCGGTGGTAAGGACGTGGAGGCGTCCTGGGTGACCGTATAGGTCGATGGTAAGGACGTGGAGGCGTCCTGGGTGACCGTATAGGTCGATGGCTGGACCCTGTGACAGGATTCCTACGTATCCCTAGCGGGAATCAAGCCTGGTCGTAGTTCAGAGGTCGTGAAATTGTGAGTGCATGCGGGCGTGATGGTGCCCTGAAGTGTCGTGTGACCGCCGAGGCCGACTGTGAGGACGTGGTGGCGTCCTGAGATGGAAATTTTACGATTTTCCGAATCGGGTGGTTTAAAGCCTTCCGGGCTAGTGATAGTGATTTGGGAGGTTTATACGGTCTTCCGGACCGAGTGGTTTAAAGCCTTCCGGGCTGGAGATAGTGATTTGGGAGGTTTATACGGTCTTCCGGACCGAGTGGTTTAAAGCCTTCCGGGCTGGAGATAGTGATGGGGGAGGTTTATACGGTCTTCCGGACCGAGTGGTTTAAAGCCTTCCGGGCTGCCTGTGGTGAGTGGACGGGGTGATGTCCTGAGTTGAAGTTTGTGTGGAGTGGACGTGGTGATGTCTTGAGTTGAAGTTTGTGTGAAGGCATCTATACCTAAGTTGAGGCTTAGTTCGGGAGTATGAACCTAAGTTGTGACCTAGTTCAGGAGTATGACCCTAAGTTGGGACCTAGTTCAGGAGTATGACCTAAGTTGGGACCTAGTTCAGGAATATGACCTAAGTTGGGACCTAGTTCAGGAGTATGACCTAAGTTGGGACCTAGTTCAGGAATATGACCTAAGTTGGGACCTAGTTCAGGAGTATGACCTAAGTTGGGACCTAGTTCAGGAGTATGACCTAAGTTGGGACCTAGTTCAGGAATATGACCTAAGTTGGGACCTAGTTCAGGAGTATGACCTAAGTTGGGACCTAGTTCAGGAGTATGACCTAAGTTGTGGGTTTAGTTTCAGGAGTATGACCCTAAGTTGAGACTTTTCTAAGGCGTCTGGACCTAAGTTGAGTTTGATGGGCATTTTGTGGATCCTGTATGGAACTTTGTTTGTGGGAATTTTTGGAAAGGCATCATGCCGTGCTGGGATTCTTCTTTTATGTAGTATTTATTACAGCTATGTCTTGCGTTTGAAGTTTATTGACATACCTTTCTTTGTGTTTACTGCGGGGAGGAGGCGCCTTTGTGAGGAGGAAGTTGAATTGTTGAGGACGTGGGGCGCCTCTGACCGAGATGAAGAGGACGTGGTGGCGTCTCTGGCTGAATTGCTTAAGTGTGAGAGGGCATGGGGCGCCTCTGATCGAGTTGTTGAAATGTTGAGGACGTGTGGCGCCCCTGACCGAAGTTGCTGAAATGATGCGGATGCACTGGCGTTTTTTACCGAAGTCGCTGAAAGGATGAGGACGCGATGGCGCCTTTGTCCGAACTTGCTGTGAGGGCGAGGTGGCGCCTCTGTCTGAACTTGCGGTGAGGGCGAGGTGGCGCCGCTGTCTGAACTTGCGGTGAGGGCGAGGTGGCGCCTTTGTCTGAGATGATGAGGTGGCTGGCGGAGGCGCCGAGATGCCGGATTTCTCGCTTGTGGAGGATGATGATGATGAGTCGGATTAGGGATCTTTTGCTTTCCCTCTTTCCGTTGTTTCTTTTTTTTTTTTTGTAGAGCAACAGACATTTTGTACCTGTAATAAAACACTTGTATTTGCACAGCAAAGTATTTTATTTTAAGATGTAATGACGTATTTGTGATTCCAGGGATTGACCTAGGAATTTTTGCTAGCTTATTATTATTATTTTTATGCATGTCGCATGAGCTGGGAATGCATTTGTGGTTAGTGGAGGCTGAGGCAGCTTTGGCAAGTTTTCTACGGCTTGGGGCCGGCAGCTTTGGCAAGCAGGTTTCATGAGCGGTGGCGGGAGTGATGTCTCCTGGGACGCGTTCGCTTTGTGCTTGATAGCCGCTCTTTTCGGGGTTGGCTACCTCAGAATATGTGACGGTGCTCTGTTGGATGTGGCAGGCCATTGTCGGGCGGGCGAGGATATCATTCCTTTGGTTCCGGGGGAAACCTTCCACGGTGTGGATCGTCTAGTGATGAGAACCGATTCATGCGGGGGAAACCCCTGCTTTACTTGCATTATGGTCGCGAGAGAGGCTTCAAACCATACCTGAGTCTCCGGCGTCTCTTAGTCCGTGGACGTTTGCTTGGCGACCTCTTGTCTTGGACGTGGATCAACCTGCTTGGGAGAGATGGATGGCACATCTTGGTACGCATCAGATCCGTTGGTGGGTTTCCCCTTTGGGGGATTGAGACTAGGAGGGCCTGCCAGGAAGGTTCTTATGTTGTCAGAATTCCGTGTTTTCCTTGGTCCTCTTTCTATGTTCCGTTGCTTGTTTCCCGGCAGTTCGGGATGAGGCAGGAGCCTTTGCTGGGCTGGGATGGCATTGCCAATGTGGAGGTAGCTTCTTTCTGCATGACAGATCCCGATGCCTTTACGTATTTTCGAGGGTATGGAAGTATTCCGCTTTCCCTCTGTGGTGCTCCTTAGAGGCCGGGAGAATGTTGTCTTGACCACCGAGTACCTGGATTGGTATGAGTAGCATATCGGGCGGACCAAAGTGGTTTTGGGGAGCGGCGCAAAGTGGTACTGGGGCAAGATTGCCATTTCAGCTGCGACCTTAGGAGTGCAGAAGCTTGGGTTAACCCTCAGGGTGTCACGGGAGATGCTTTATTTGACTACGGGACTCGAGTTGACAAACTGGCGGGGAGAGGTCCCTTTTTGCAGACTTGTAGGGAAGAGATTCGAGCCGAGGCACGGGTGAACGATGCTCTGAGAGCGACTGGTTCGTTTGACACGACTAGGAGGACTCCTGATCTTGGAATGAGGGAGACAGAACTCGCTCATGTGGAATGAAAGAAGACTCGTTGGGGACGAGGGAAGAAAGGAAAGAGTGATGAAGGGCCAAATGCGAGTAGCATGGAATGACTTTCTGAAACACTGAGTATCCATTCATCGTCATTGCAGACACATTGATTGTTAAATGTTTTAAGTTGTCTTTTAGCATGTTGTGAATCGAGAGTAGACCGTGCTTGAACTCATCAAAAAGTGTTTTAACTGTGATGATTTGTGATTTACTTTTAAAGCTTTGTCGAGACGCAAAATCTCTTGTTTGCTTCTTTTCTGAGCCTTGGTGGCGTCAATTTTTGGAATTTTGTATATTCCTTAGACCGAACCAATGAAGGCTGCCTACGTTCCCCTCGGACTGAGAGGCTCAGGTCTGCGTAGTTCGACCCTCTTTTGTGGGAGAAATGACTCGTAATGTACACTTGCAAGGGCGTATTTATTTTTGAAAAGGTGGGTACGGGTCCCCTTTTGTGTGAATTCCTTATTTGATGTAGGCACAAAAGAAATGCTTTTGGGTTTGACTCTTTTGAGAGAGTATGAGTACTGAAAAGCTTGTAAAAGTGTATGGAAGCCCTTGCTGACAGAAAATCAGTGTTTAGCTCTATTTTCCTATTTTTGTAGAAAAAGAAGACTTGTCGAGACATTTGAAAACTTGATTTGTTCACAATGATCACTTGTTTGCTTAAAACCATTTGTTAATGTTCAGGTTATTCAACAATTAAACCTGATATGCTTTGATTAATCACGAGGAGAAAGTCAATCGGTATCAAGGATCGAGTTGGTCTGGTGTGAAAGAAGGTTTGTGTATAGGAGAGGTCATTGATGAGACCGGGTTTGTGGATTTGTATGTGTTTATGACCGGACCATTTCTGGTTGCCTACGTTCCCCTTAAGACAAGGAGCTCAGGTCGACGTAGTTCGGGGCCGAACCGTGTTTGGCTTTGGGGCCAGGGCATGAATATTTGTGCGGCCTTTGACGAAAAGGCTCGGAAAGCTGAATGATGAGGCACGGGCCTTGAGGTGATTTCTTGACAAGTCGTATTTGACGGTCTTTTCAGTGACTCCCTTGCTTCTTGATCGTTGGCTCTGGGTCTTTGACCTCATTTATTTTTGTGAAGCTTCTACTTGAGCTCTTTTTTTTTTTGTAGCTTCTGCTTGAGCTTTTTTTTTGTAGCTTCTGCTTGAGCTTTTTTTTTTTTGTAGCTTCTGCTTGAGCTTCTTTTTTTTTTGAAGCATTTGAGGGCGAAGGCAAGCCCCTAGATTGTTGTCGACATGGGGTCAATCTTTTGATGCTGAGTGACCTTTTGTTGTCCTTTGATGTTCCTGCCGTCGTTTGACTTGGTCAAGGTAATGGTGGGGACATGTTTTGGAAAGTGTATGGCTTGATGGAGGCCTTTGTGTGGGGTATGGTAAGGTGTATGGGGAGCTATCGATTGACTTTCTCACACCAATTAATCAAAGCATTAAACATTTGTGGAATTACTTGCTGATCAATGCAAGTGATCACATAGAACAAAACCATTTCATTAAATGTAATGTGGGGTGCAAAATAATGTCCCAAGTCTAGCAAGAAAAGAAAGAAGACTTATGTATGGAAAATTGAAGACTTAATTACAATGTCCAAGGAGGACTTGATTGAATGAGAAAGGTACTAGAACCTGCGAGGTTTGACTGTATGATTTTTTTGATTTGCGTCTCTTTGGGCTCTTCAGCAGTTCCCAAATTCATTTTCGTTAGAACCTTCTCGGCAGCTTGGGCCCGATTTTCCTCTCGTTTGACAACATGCTTAAAGATTTGTTTAATGCATTGTTCATTAATGTGTCTGCGTCTTTATCAAGTGAATCATTATTAACTGTTTTGATTAGTTAATTTATCATTTGTTAAAGTGGCAATGAGGGGATACTCAGAAAGGTCGAACTTTTATTCAAAGCATAAGGAAACATAGTTTTTTGCTACAAACGCGTAATCTTTAAGCGTGAGGCCGTCAGATGACTCGAGAGACTCGAACTTAAATACGACAGACTCGGGATCTTTTATTTTTGAAGATAGACTCTAGGAGACGGGGGGTTAGTCCAAGCTTCTCGTCCTGTCTCTTCTTGCTGGCTGTGGGTCTGCATTTGTGAAAGTTGCGCCGTTTTTGACGCTGCCACTTGCTCGGCCTGTCTCGAACTGCCTTATTTCCGGGGAGGGCTCGATCCATCCCTTGGTGTGCCTTGATTCCGAAAAGTATTGTTGGGGAATAACCATCCTTGGATTCCTTCTTCCGAATTCTTAATTGCGGAAGCCCCAGGTTCCATCTTCACGTCCCCATTCATCACGGGAACTTGCAGAGGACTTATCCACCATGCTTACCTCGTCATTTACAGGGAAAGGGTTTCCAATTGTGTTGGAACCGCGGGGGCATTCCCATTTTCCCTCTTCAATTAAACCTTGGACCACTTTCTTCAACACGAAGCAATGGTCGGTTGTGTGTAGGGAAGTTGTGAAAAGCACACCATTTGCTCATGTCCACGTTGGGCTTGCGAGACTTTGGTTGGAAATCCTCAAGGGGTTTGAGAATGTTCCTCTTTACTAGTATCTCGAGGACTTGGCTCAAGGGCATCCCGAGGTTATCGAAATGCTGGAACTGTGGTATGTGAGGGGGATTGTTGTTCCTCGGGGGTGCTTGATCGTGGTTTACTTGGGCTTCGGTTTGGATGTAGCGAACTCCTCTGGGAACCTCTTTCTTCTTGTTTGGAGGTGGATTAACTGATGGGATCGCCATTTGGGAGTCTCGGGGAGGCAGTTGGGTGTATACCAACCCGTATCCTGGATTATTGAAATTGGGAGCATGATTGCCCGGACCACTAAGGGTTGTGTTTGGGAATTGGGGAAATGTTTCATTAGCCCCAAGTGGCAGTCCAGCGGGTGGAAGGTTTGAAATGTTAGGATATCCGCTTGGGATGTCTATCCCTGATAAATATCGGGATTTCAAGTTGTGGCTGCGGGGCTCATACAGAGGCACAGGATTGAATTCCAGGGGATATTGAGAGGTGTTAGGACCTGAGGGAGCGGGCCCATAGGTGTGCTGGTGATATTGAGTTTGCAGAGCAGGGCCGGAAAACAGATTGTGCTGAGGTTGACAGATCGGAGCCGCTTGACTGGGGCCCGAGTTAAGCTTTGAGTGGGAGCTATTTTGCATTGCTAGGTTTCCGTGGCTTGGCGGAGGTGGGACCTGCTGATAGCTTTGATGACCCGGGGGAGCAGGTATTTCTTCGTCTTCTATGAGAACGAAGGTCCCATCAGGTTGGGGAACCGCGACGGTTCTGCGACGGCGCATGGCATATTCGATCCAAGCCTGCTGCTCTTCTTGGCTTTTCTCGAGAGCCTTAAAAGCTTGCCAAACTTCTTCCATCATTTGGAAATTTCCCGGGGGCGGGGTTCCGTTTCCCTCACAGTTATCTGTTGATTCCCTATACCCTATGCCCTATACCCTATACCCTATACCCTATGCCCTATACCCTATACCCTATGCCCTATACCCTATGCCCTATGCCCTATGCCCTATGCCCTATGCCCTATGCCCTATACCCTATGCCCTATACCCTATGCCCTATGCCCTATGCCCTATGCCCTATGCCCTATACCCTATACCCCTATACCCTATACCCTATGCCCTATGCCCTATGCCCTATACCCTATGGCCTATGCCCTATACCCTATATCCTATACCCTATGCCCTATACCCTATGCCCTATGCCCTATGCCCTATGCCCTATGCCCTATACCCTATGCCCTATACCCTATGCCCTATGCCCTATACCCTATGCCCTATACCCTATACCCTATACCCTATACCCTATACCCTATACCCTATACCCTATACCCTATACCCTATACCCCTATACCCTATACCCTATACCCTATACCCTATACCCTATACCCTATGCCCTATGCCCTATACCCTATACCCTATACCCTATACCCTATACCCTATACCCTATACCCTATACCCCTATACCCTATACCCTATGGCCTATGCCCTATACCCTATATCCTATGCCCTATGCCCTATACCCTATACCCTATGCCCTATACCCTATGCCCTATGCCCTATGCCCTATGCCCTATGCCCTATGCCCTATACCCTATGCCCTATACCCTATGCCCTATGCCCTATGCCCTATGCCCTATACCCTATGCCCTATACCCTATGCCCTATACCCTATACCCTATGCCCTATACCCTATACCCTATACCCTATACCCTATACCCTATACCCCTATACCCTATACCCTATACCCTATGCCCTTAGGGTTTAGGGTTTAGGGTTTAGGGTTTAGGGTTTAGGGTTTAGACAACACTCTGGAGATTATTGTCTCATAAGTCATAACTAATTAAGATATCCAGAAAATAAAGACCCACATCATTACTGCTGAGCACACTGCACTCTCTGGCCCCCACCACCGTGCATGTCATCATCTACATCGTAAGCTTCAATGTTGACATCGTGAAGGGTTGTCTCCTCGCACTCATCAAGCTCCATATCTCGTCTTCTCGCGATGAAGGCTTAGGAGGCAGACACCCTCTAGGGCCTTGCATTGCTCTAAGTCAAGGAATCTGGGAAGTCGACCGAGAAATGGATGTATAATTTGCCCCTCATGAATGGTCTTTGGTACATTGGCATCCCTTCGTCATTTATTGCCTTGAATTGATCTGGCTTAACAACTTCTCCAGGTTGGGATTTGATGAGGAGCTGCCTGTTATCTAGATGAGTCAAGATAAATTGGAAGCCACATAATGCCTCGGTAGCGGTCAACGCGTGCTCAACAAATATGTCATCACCCTTTCGCTTGAACTTTGGGTGCTCTTTCTATTGTAGTACAAAGACTATGTCTCCAAGAAGAGTGTCGTGGTATAGGGTGTATGTGGTATAGGGTTTAGGTTTAGGGTTTAGGTTTAGGGTTTAGGGTTTAGGGGTTAGGGCTTGTGGTTAGGTTTAGTGGTTTAGTGGTTTGTGGTTTATGGTTTAGGGTTTAGGGGTTAGGGGTTAGGGATATAAGAATTGCAAGGGTTCTTGTAGCTATTCCCAAATTGGAAAATTGCATACAATTTTAAAATTTTTATCCAAAATAAAACAAAAACAAGATTAGTCCAAAATTAGGAAACTAACCAACTATTAGACAACACTGGAGATTATTGTCTCATAAGTCGAACCCGTATTCGGACCTGCAGACAGGAAGGGAGAGAATTGAAATGTGGAATTACTCGAAATTAAAGATGAAATAGCACTGGGGTAAGAGCGGCTCGATATTTGTTTTTTTCAAATTCAATTGCCGGAGAGAGATAGAGAGAGAGAGGATGGGAGTGAGGGATTTAGAGGCTAGGTGTCTCGATTAATTTGGTTTGAAAGTTTGAATTGGATTATCTCGCTTGTTGCTCGTTCGGAAATTTTGAAATTTTAAATGAGCGCCAGTAAGAGTGTCAGGAGCTTCATCGGCTTCTCCTGGGAATGTAATTTTCTGTCCATTTTGCATACCCTTCTCCACAACCACTTCCAAGACCTTCTTCTCCTGTACAACCATTTCGCCCTTGCATTGTGGGCAGCGGTCTTTCTCCTGGAAATTTTGAATTTTTTTTTATTAAACACCGACGGAATATTTCCGTCGCTGATAAATAAAAAATTATTAAATTATCAGCGGCGGAAATATTCCGTCGGTGTTTATTAAAAAAAAAAAAAAACCATTTAATTTCACCGTCGGAAATATTCCGTCGGTGTAATATTTCGAAAAGAAAAATAAAAAATATTTTAATTTCAGCGTCGGAATATTTCCGACGCTGATAATTAAAAAAATAAAAAAATGATATATTTTCACCGGCGGAATAATTCCGTCGCTGTTAAAGATTTAGCGGCGGAATATTCCGTCGGTAAATCAACCGCCAAATTAGCGGCGGAAATAAACGAATATTCGAGGAATATTCTTTTTAGCGGCGGAATTTAGCGGCGGAATTAAATTCCGTCGCTAAATTTGACGCCAAAATAATTCCGACGCTAAATACTATATTCCGTCGCTAAATAGCGACGGAATCTGTCCGTCGCTGTTTTTTCCGTCGCTAAATGACCTGTTTCTGGTAGTGGACCCAATATTTAAGTTACAAATCATTTGTCATTAATTTCTCATTCACACGGAAATGGTTTTGAGACATTAAATGAGTTATATATAATCTACAACAAATGTAGATTACCATTTGTAACTAGTTCCGTTAACACATAACGAACTTCCGTTAGAAACTAGATCAACGTTAAGTTAAACTTAACTTTCCGTTATCCATTTCCAACAATCCCCCACATGAATGACAATTAATGCATGTATGCAAATTCGTCCAAAGTTCCGGCGAACTATTATTACATCGGGATAGATAGCTTGTGGCCTTGAATCTTCTCTAGTGAAATATTATCGGATATACTAGCCATTTGGTAGCGAGTCGCTTTGAACCAGTGACTGTCGGGTGTATACCAAGACAATAATACTCACATAATAACAACTCTAACAATTGTTGTTCTCACGTTTTGTCCATTTTGGCCCTGGACCGTATCTCATTCATAAGCGTTCATTTAGAGGCGGCCTAATTACCTCTCGCTTATATAGGTGATTCTCACTATAAAGAGTATCATGCACTACTCCACCCGTAGGTATAGAAATCATTAAAAGTTTTCTCAACTTATCCTTACCACTGCTGCATGTGCTTGTACTTGGATGTTCTGGGAATGAGTATTCAACATCTCCAGGTTAATAAACTGAGTTGTTGTTTCCAAGTAACTCTACTAGAACTTATAACTTGGTTGTCTCATTGAACCAAGGGCCTGGGATCTCCATTTCTCAAGGTTGAGTGTCCGCTATAAGTTCTTTTGTTGTGGGTTTTTAAACCCATTCCCCTTAACAGTTTATACAGTTGATCTTTATTACTACCCTTAGGTAGACGGATCCGAATTTGACTTCACATGGCTAGTTGTGACAGTCGCATTTTGAGATCAATTGTACTATGGTAGTGTGTCTAAGACCATTATGTCTAGACTTACCATGATGTTCTACACCTTTTCCTATTTCTCATTGTCGTCACAATGCCTTAGGTCATGTAGACACAGACTTATTCCACAAAGGAATATCTTCCAAGACCATTCAACTTATAGAAATTGTAATCGTTAATCATAAGTATATCTTTAAGTACACCAAGTACTTATGATTATACTATTCCGGTGATTGATTACAATTATAATTAGACCTTTAGTCTATCTAGAATGATCAGTCCCTTCGAGTGATCAAATTCTTCTATCGGTCGGTTTCTTCAAGTGGTTATTATCTGTACCGTTTCCACTTCCCAAAATTAGTATCTCTAAGTGGTTTGACCTCCTTAGAGTCTACTTTTCAGGAATCTACTTTACAGAGAATACCTCTCAAGAATCTATTTGAACTTTCGAAGTACTTTCTTTTCAAGATAATGGAATTGAGATAGGACTATTCCTTCTGACGTTATAGAAATCTTTATTTCTAATATGATATCGGACATCGGCTAATCCCATATCTTTCATGTCAAAGTTCTTCTTTAACATGTCTTTGGTATTCATGATCAATTCATGACTACCATTGTTATTCACGTAAGGACAGACTATTAACAAATGATTCGGATGTTCCTTTAATGTATGTAGACACATTTGTCACATTTATTAATCTTGAATCCATTTGATAACATAGTTCTATCGAACTTCTCATGCCACTGTTTAGTTGCTTGTTTTAGTCCATATGAATACACAAGTAGATCCAACAAGGTTGTGCGACATAGAACGCCCGTTGTGTCAATGGGATAATCTTGCATAAATCATCATGTCCTTTTGACAACTATCCCGGCTTTATACTTATCAACGCATCCATAAGCTTTATACTTTCTTTTGAGAATCCAATTGCAACCTAATGGTTTGCAACTTGGAGGGAGATCTACCAATTCCCAAGTATTATTAAGCATTATGAATTTTTATCTCACTGTTAATAGCCTCTTTCCAGAACGAACTATCCGGACCAGATAACGCTTCCTTAACAGTTGCTGATTCTTTTTCCAACATAAATGATAGAAAATCAGGGGACCAAAAGACTTTTCCACTCTTGCCCTTTTACTACGTCTAGGTCCTTCATCTTCCACTTGAGATGGACCGTTTGTAGTCTAATATTTGAAGGTTTCATCCTTGGTACATCTAGTTTTTACAACCCAACGGTTTGCATAAGGAAGATCAACCATCTTCCTAGTAGAGTAGGATGATCTTTTATACATTTCCTATCATTTCAAGGAAGTATATTCTTTAACGTGTCTTGCTTAAGTATTTCTACTTTAGCCAAATACCCCACATTTGAGGTATTTATAAAACGGCTTATGAATATTTCATAATTCGTCATTATTGAATATTTCCTTTCTAAGGATCCATTTGTAACCCAATGGTTAGCATTATGGAGGAAGATCAAATAACTTCCAAATATATAATGATCCATTCTTTTAACTCGTTAACATTTTAACAGCTTTACGTTAATACTAGAAGTTCATATCAAATAGAACTTATGTATTTAGCTTGTACCCCCACACTTGAGGTGTACCTCCACATATCAAATATTTTATGAATATCCTAATTCATATTTAATATTTTCCTTTTATGTGAAGTCATTTAATTGTAATAACCATGTTATCTACAATGTATTTCATCTCCTTGAGATGAACCGACGACATAGTCATAACTATGTTTTAAGTGAGGTCTCTTCAACCATTTTTCTTGGTTGAAGAATACTGCATTGTCAATGGAAACGTAATCCATGGTTTTTGGGTCCTACCTTTGCTAGGTATACCCACATAAGACGGAACTTATCAATAAGGAGTTCACCATCTCCTTAAAAGTTATATCTTCCTTTTTCAATTGATTTGAGTGTGTAAGAAGCATTCGTTTGATAAATAAGTGTCAGCGTCCCAACAATTATTTTTCAAACGGTACTACATACTAACCACCTCTATCACTTCGAAACTCTTAATTGTTCATTAAGATGAATCACAAACCTTATTGTTTACTCAAAACTTTAAGGTTTTACCTTTTACTTTTCCAAAAGATGAACTTTGCATTATCAAATGCAATCATTAATAGAAGTAAATAACTATCTATTTACTATTGCTGGTTTGAACTGATTTCTACAAAAGAAATCACAATTGATTTTGCGAATCAAATTTCATTTTAGGTAGTAATTTTAAATTAACTCGTCGACTTAGTGAATTTAAATTTACACGACCTAAATGAACACGCCATAACAATTGGAACACTTCAAACCAAGTAAATAAAATCTGAAATTTTATTCTTCGCACTTAGGCGGATAAACAATTACAATTTAAGGAGTCCTTCAACAAGGTACCCTTTACTAACACAACAACCACTTTTGGTCAATTCAATCTTATGCCCCTAGGCTAAGTTGATCAAAGTCCAATGGAACATTTCTATCTTCATTCACATTGGCTTGAAGAGGGTTTCCATCTTGGTTGTTGATTCTAGGATGTCGACATTCCCTAGCCATATGCCCGGGTTTGCCGCAATTAAAACAACTACCTTTGACCTTCTTGGCGGTCCTCTTCACTTTCCCGGTTTTCTTTCTCTTGTTTCCGGTACTTTTTTCCACCAAGTTCACTTGCGGTCTTTTAGTCACAATACACATAGTATTGTGCATCTCGAGAAAGTCCCAAAGTTCTCTCGCGGTTTTTATGCCACAACACACCTTGTATTGTGTGTAATCCAAGCCATTAAGAATATAATTGCGACACAAGAAATCGTTGTGATTCCAAGTATCCAATTCATTCTTTGCTTTGGATTCATCCTCGTCGGATATCAATGGTGGATATTCCCAAAGAAAATGCACCAATTTTAATGTTGTCAAATAGACCAACATTTCCTGTTGCCACCTTTTAAAGTTCATCCCGGTAAGAATACCCGGTCTTTTCGCATGTACGAACACATGAGACGGAGGGAGAGCATTAAGAGGTGCAACCTTTGAGGTTGTACGTGAAGGAGGTTTCTTACCATGAACCGGGTGAGACGGAGTAACATTGTTGAACGTAGCGTCACCTTGAGAAGGAGGCGTCACATTCCCTTGACTTGATTCTGTGGAGTCTTTCTCGTTTGCCATCTTGAAGATCTTGAAGAAGCGTAAAATAACTCTTACGATTGTTGGAACTTGTGTATGGCTTCTTTAAGACTTAACGGAAAAACTGACAGCAAAAGTAACGGAGATTGAAAAACAAAAGAATTCAAGTCGAGTCTTGTATTTAATACAATCTCCGTAAGAGTTATTTGTCCCGCACTGGTGCTTACGGTTGTATGACAAAACTCTAGTAAGATAAAACGACTTACTATTAGTTATAAGGAGCACTCCAATATAACTAATCTAACGAACAACACAAGGTTTTAGAACTTTGGACTTGAAAGGATTGAATGCAACAATATGCAAAGATTTGGGTATGTTAATCTATCTCACTAGAGGGTAAAAGGCTCAGAATGACTGTATATCTAAATTGAAATTCGGAGGGGAAGTATATAAAGAGAGTCAAAGGGTTTGGTGGCTTTTCCCTTGAAAAGTCACAACTTTCGGGTATAACAAAGCACTTGCACGGCCGTGTCCAATGAACTGCACGGCCGTGCAAGGCAATATGCACGGTCGAGTTCATGGCTCAGCACGGTCGAGTGGCAAGGCAAGGCACGGTGCACGGCCGTGTCCTAGATACTTGCACGGCCGTGCAGAAGCTTCTTCAGCCTGCTCGTCAGCCCTTTAGCCACAACAAGTCCACACCAATTTTGGGACCAACCCAAAACACACTTTGACCCAATATTTAAGTTACAAATCATTTGTCATTAATTTCTCATTCACACGGAAATGGTTTTGAGACATTAAATGAGTTATATATAATCTACAACAAATGTAGATTACCATTTGTAACTAGTTCCGTTAACACATAACGAACTTCCGTTAGAAACTAGATCAACGTTAAGTTAAACTTAACTTTCTGTTATCCATTTCCAACAATCCCCCACATGAATGACAATTAATGCATGTATGCAAATTCGTCCAAAGTTCCGGCGAACTATTATTACATCGGGATAGATAGCTTGTGGCCTTGAATCTTCCCTAGTGAAATATTATCGGATATACTAGCCATTTGGTAGCGAGTCGCTTTGAACCAGTGACTGTCGGGTGTATACCAAGACAATAATACTCACATAATAACAACTCTAACAATTGTTGTTCTCACGTTTTGTCCATTTTGTCCCTGGACCGTATCTCATTCATAAGCGTTCATTTAGAGGCGGCCTAATTACCTCTCGCTTATATAGGTGATTCTCACTATAAAGAGTATCATGCACTACTCCACCCGTAGGTATAGAAATCATTAAAAGTTTTCTCAACTTATCCTTACCACTGCTGCATGTGCTTGTACTTGGATGTTCTGGGAATGAGTATTCAACATCTCCAGGTTAATAAACCGAGTTGTTGTTTCCAAGTAACTCTACTAGAACTTATAACTTGGTTGTCTCATTGAACCAAGGGCCTGGGATCTCCATTTCTCAAGGTTGAGTGTCCGCTATAAGTTCTTTTGTTGTGGGTTTTTAAACCCATTCCCCTTAACAGTTTATACAGTTGATCTTTATTACTACCCTTAGGTAGACGGATCCGAATTTGACTTCACATGGCTAGTTGTGACAGTCGCATTTTGAGATCAATTGTACTATGGTAGTGTGTCTAAGACCATTATGTCTAGACTTACCATGATGTTCTACACCTTTTCCTATTTCTCATTGTCGTCACAATGCCTTAGGTCATGTAGACACAGACTTATTCCACAAAGGAATATCTTCCAAGACCATTCAACTTATAGAAATTGTAATCGTTAATCATAAGTATATCTTTAAGTACACCAAGTACTTATGATTATACTATTCCGGTGATTGATTACAATTATAATTAGACCTTTAGTCTATCTAGAATGATCAGTCCCTTCGAGTGATCAAATTCTTCTATCGGTCAGTTTCTTCAAGTGGTTATTATCTCTGTACCGTTTCGACTTCCCAAAATTAGTATCTCTAAGTGGTTTGACCTCCTTAGAGTCTACTTTTCAGGAATCTACTTTACAGAGAATACCTCTCAAGAATCTATTTGAACTTTCGAAGTACTTTCTTTTCAAGATAATGGAATTGAGATAGGACTATTCCTTCTGACGTTATAGAAATCTTTATTTCTAATATGATATCGGACATCGGCTAATCCCATATCTTTCATGTCAAAGTTCTTCTTTAACATGTCTTTGGTATTCATGATCAATTCATGACTACCATTGTTATTCACGTAAGGACAGACTATTAACAAATGATTCAGATGTTCCTTTAATGTATGTAGACACATTTGTCACATTTATTAATCTTGAATCCATTTGATAACATAGTTCTATCGAACTTCTCATGCCACTGTTTAGTTGCTTGTTTTAGTCCATATGAATACACAAGTAGATCCAACACGGTTGTGCGACATAGAACGCTCTGTTGTGTCAATGGGATAATCTTGCATAAATCATCATGTCCTTTTGACAACTATCCTGGCTTTATACTTATCAACAGATCCATAAGCTTTATACTTTCTTTTGAGAATCCAATTGCAACCTAATGGTTTGCAACTTGGAGGGAGATCTACCAATTCCCAAGTATTATTAAGCATTATGAATTTTTATCTCACTGTTAATAGCCTCTTTCCAGAACGAACTATCCGGACCAGATAACGCTTCCTTAACAGTTGCTGATTCGTTTTCCAACATAAATGATAGAAAATCAGGACCAAAAGACTTTTCCACTCTTGCCCTTTTACTACGTCTAGGTCCTTCATCTTCCACTTGAGATGGACCGTTTGTAGTCTAATATTTGAAGGTTTCATCCTTGGTACATCTAGTTTTTACAACCCAACGGTTTGCATAAGGAAGATCAACCATCTTCCTAGTAGAGTAGGATGATCTTTTATACATTTCCTATCATTTCAAGGAAGTATATTCTTTAACGTGTCTTGCTTAAGTATTTCTACTTTAGCCAAATACCCCCACATTTGAGGTATTTATAAAACGGCTTATGAATATTTCATAATTCGTCATTATTGAATATTTCCTTTCTAAGGATCCATTTGTAACCCAATGGTTAGCATTATGGAGGAAGATCAAATAACTTCCAAATATATAATGATCCATTCTTTTAACTGTTAACATTTTAACAGTTTCTGTTAATACTAGAAGTTCATATCAAATAGAACTTATGTATTTAGCTTGTACCCCCACACTTGAGGTGTACCTCCACATATCAAATATTTTATGAATATCCTAATTCATATTTAATATTTTCCTTTTATGTGAAGTCATTTAATTGTAATAACCATGTTATCTACAATGTATTTCATCTCCTTGAGATGAACCGACGACATAGTCATAACTATGTTTTAAGTGAGGTCTCTTCAACCATTTTTCTTGGTTGAAGAATACTGCATTGTCAATGGAAACGTAATCCATGGTTTTTGGGTCCTACCTTTGCTAGGTATACCCACATAAGACGGAACTTATCAATAAGGAGTTCACCATCTCCTTAAAAGTTATATCTTCCTTTTTCAATTGATTTGAGTGTGTAAGAAGCATTCGTTTGATAAATAAGTGTCAGCGTCCCAACAATTATTTTTCAAACGGTACTACATACTAACCACCTCTATCACTTCGAAACTCTTAATTGTTCATTAAGATGAATCACAAACCTTATTGTTTACTCAAAACTTTAAGGTTTTACCTTTTACTTTTCCAAAAGATGAACTTTGCATTATCAAATGCAATCATTAATAGAAGTAAATAACTATCTATTTACTATTCTTTGGTTTGAACTGATTTCTACAAAAGAAATCACAATTGATTTTGCGAATCAAATTTCATTTTAGGTAGTAATTTTAAATTAACTCGTCGACTTAGTGAATTTAAATTTACACGACCTAAATGAACACGCCATAACAATTGGAACACTTCAAACCAAGTAAATAAAATCTGAAATTTTATTCTTCGCACTTAGGCGGATAAACAATTACAATTTAAGGAGTCCTTCAACAAGGTACCCTTTACTAACACAACAACCACTTTTGGTCAATTCAATCTTATGCCCCTAGGCTAAGTTGATCAAAGTCCAATGGAACATTTCTATCTTCATTCACATTGGCTTGAAGAGGGTTTCCATCTTGGTTGTTGATTCTAGGATGTCGACATTCCCTAGCCATATGCCAGGGTTTGCCGCAATTAAAACAACTACCTTTGACCTTCTTGGCGGTCCTCTTCACTTTCCCGGTTTTCTTTCTCTTGTTTCCGGAACTTTTTTCCACCAAGTTCACTTGCGGTCTTTTAGTCACAATACACATAGTATTGTGCATCTCGAGAAAGTCCCAAAGTTCTCTCGCGGTTTTTATGCCACAACACACCTTGTATTGTGTGTAATCCAAGCCATTAAGAATATAATTGCGACACAAGAAATCGCTGTGATTCCAAGTATCCAATTCATTCTTTGCTTTGGATTCATCCTCGTCGGATATCAATGGTGGATATTCCCAAAGA
The DNA here is from genome assembly GCA_022495995.1 of Adenophora triphylla var. japonica. NCBI lineage: Eukaryota > Viridiplantae > Streptophyta > Magnoliopsida > Asterales > Campanulaceae > Adenophora > Adenophora triphylla. The sequence goes on along the minus strand of JAFEMH010006152.1, from coordinate 43,939 downwards.
AAATGCACCAATTTTAATGTTGTCAAATAGACCAACATTTCCTGTTGCCACCTTTTAAAGTTCATCCCGGTAAGAATACCCGGTCTTTTCGCATGTACGAACACATGAGACGGAGGGAGAGCATTAAGAGGTGCAACCTTTGAGGTTGTACGTGAAGGAGGTTTCTTACCATGAACCGGGTGAGACGGAGTAACATTGTTGAACGTAGCGTCACCTTGAGAAGGAGGCGTCACATTCCCTTGACTTGATTCTGTGGAGTCTTTCTCGTTTGCCATCTTGAAGATCTTGAAGAAGCGTAAAATAACTCTTACGATTGTTGGAACTTGTGTATGGCTTCTTTAAGACTTAACGGAAAAACTGACAGCAAAAGTAACGGAGATTGAAAAACAAAAGAATTCAAGTCGAGTCTTGTATTTAATACAATCTCCGTAAGAGTTATTTGTCCCGCACTGGTGCTTACGGTTGTATGACAAAACTCTAGTAAGATAAAACGACTTACTATTAGTTATAAGGAGCACTCCAATATAACTAATCTAACGAACAACACAAGGTTTTAGAACTTTGGACTTGAAAGGATTGAATGCAACAATATGCAAAGATTTGGGTATGTTAATCTATCTCACTAGAGGGTAAAAGGCTCAGAATGACTGTATATCTAAATTGAAATTCGGAGGGGAAGTATATAAAGAGAGTCAAAGGGTTTGGTGGCTTTTCCCTTGAAAAGTCACAACTTTTCGGATATAATAGCACTTGCACGGCCGTGTCCAATGAACTGCACGGCCGTGCAAGGCAATATGCACGGTCGAGTTCATGGCTCAGCACGGTCGAGTGGCAAGGCAAGGCACGGTGCACGGCCGTTTCCTAGATACTTGCACGGCCGTGCAGAAGCTTCTTCAGCCTGCTCGTCAGCCCTTTAGCCACAACAAGTCCACACCAATTTTGGGACCAACCCAAAACACACTTTGACCCAATATTTAAGTTACAAATCATTTGTCATTAATTTCTCATTCACACGGAAATGGTTTTGAGACATTAAATGAGTTATATATAATCTACAACAAATGTAGATTACCATTTGTAACTAGTTCCGTTAACACATAACGAACTTCCGTTAGAAACTAGATCAACGTTAAGTTAAACTTAACTTTCCGTTATCCATTTCCAACATAGAGAAATTGTCACCATTTGGACGTTGTAGGTTGTTTGCTGCTGGAACAATCTTCGTGTTTTTTTCCACTTGATGTATGTCATTTGCTTCCCCATCGTCTTCAGATGTTTTCTTGTAGATCTTGCACAAAACAAACTCATTCAGCTATAAAAGATTTACAAGCAAAAATTAGTCACACTTAAAATAGATCTGGACTATTGGTGTTGTAACCTATGCTAACTTTGCATACCTTCATGCCATTTGCAACTTTCTCGACGTCTGGAATATCATTGTCGACTTCTTTTCTATAATCGTGCATAATCCAATCAGTCTTGATATCGTTCTTTTCTTTAACTTTTCCTTCATAGTAAACGAGGGTCTTTTTCATACCAGTTTTTATATACCTTGATCATCACGTATAACAACATCAGAACCACTAGCCTTCCAGAATCCATTACCAGAGCTTCGGAGATATTGCTTGCCATTGGGGTACTTTCCAGCTGATCTCGGGGTAAACAAGTACCACTCCTTTCCTCTATGAGACTTGTACGTACCTAATTTCCCATCAGAATTTTTTAATGCATCAAGCAATGTATTTTGAATGTTAATTTTTTATTACAAAATACACAAGAGAAAAAAATCTTAGCTTAGTATTAATCTTTATGCAGTCATCAACCAAAAAAGAGCAGCTGTTTTCTGCCACAGGGCGGTGGAGTTGTAAAATGAAATATACTACTGAAGACTCCCTCCGTCCCACCTCACTTGACACTTATTTTCATTTTGGGCCGTCCCAGCTCACTTGACACTTCCCAAAATAGCCTACTTTTTATAATTTTATATTCACTCTACCCCACCACTCATTCTCTCTCTTCATTTTCCACCACTCAATTTATTCAACCAACACTACTATTTACCCCACTCATTCTCTCTCTTCATTTTCTACCACACATTTTTTTTATTTTATTCTTTTTTCTTAATTCCCGTGCCCACCTCAAGGGTGTCAAGTGAGGTGGGACGGAGGGAATATACTACTGCTAACCGGCTTAAACAGAACTAGATAGCGCCCTTGTTAAGCTTATACTGGATGTAATCTTACATTCCTTATGGGAACATAAGCCATCATAATTTGAATCAAATTTGATAAGTTTGGTAAGTGAATTTTATATCTTTCTTATTAATTATTAAAGATTTAAATTTCTCTTTGGAAAAGGACTTCAAAAGCCCTCTAAATTTTATTAAAATATGAAAATAAATTGTGATGAGGGACTAGACCAAAACATCATGAAATCAAGAACAACAATACCTCTATACTGCCCGTTTGTTTGACCAATACATAATACATACGAAAGCTAAATCTTAACTTGTGATTTAATGCTTTGTTTGTTCTTAATTTTATAATATATATAATACTAGTACATATGCCCGTGTCCAAGGACACGGGTGTTTTTTTTTTTTTTTTAAAAACATATTTTTTTTTTTAAGGACAAAATGGAAAAGGGACAAATGTATGAGGGCAAAATGAGAAATTCGTCGCTTTAGCAAGGACCACGTTTTATTAAATTTTAGAAAGGTTAATGAAGTGGATTGACGTCATTGATTTGTCAGCTTCCTTTTTGTTTTTCAGGCAGACAGGCCCAGTTCTAAAATGGACCGTTGTTAACTAGCCTTGACCCATCAAGGGCCCAAAATGTTTTTTAAAAGATCAAATTGAAAATAATAAAAATATCATTTTTTTTAATCAACTTTTGATAGAAGAAAATCCATTCTTTCTTTCTCTCCCTCGACAAAACAACGGCGTGGCTCAAATAATGGCGCCACTGAATCGCTTCTCCTTGCTCTGTCTCACCATCGCTTCTCCTTGCTCTGTCTCTGACCAACACCATTGTCACCAAGGTATCACTTCTTATTTAAAGCCCTAATTTGGAATTTTAGGAAATTTGGAATTTGAGTAAAATCCCTAATTTCATTTCAGATTGGAATTCGAGATTCCTTACTTCTTCTCCGTCTCCGTTCAATCTCGTCATCCCTCAGTTCAATCTCGTTGTCCCTCCGTTCAATCCCTTGCCAAGGTATCAAAAAAAAAAATTTAAGGGCAAAACGGGAAAGGGAGTAAATAGTGAGGGCAAAATGGTAAGTTCCGCGCGTGAAACTGTTCATTCTACTGTTCAAAAGGCACCCTTCATTTATACTATAGATTTGTTCAAACAATATCTTTTAAAGCATAGGAATTTAGTTCCAACCTTAAACACGTTCTTGTCATGTCTTTTTTTCCCAGGATAAATTCATCTTCTTCATTATAGTAGTCATCAAAAGAATGATTATCTGTCATTGGGGGTTGGAACGAAAAGCTTCAAAGGAACGTAAGGTAGGAGCTGATGAAGCTTGAGCTTGCTGAACTTTATCCCGAACCAAATTATTTTTTTCTTCTCCCTTCAAATCAGTGCAGTCAATGTTACTGAAGGCGAGACAGCTGGCTCATTTTAGTGGCCAAAGCACCCCAATGCTCTCTAAGTGCAACAGAAACTACCAATGTTTCTTGTCTGATATATATTCATTTGTCCATATTTTATGATCATATTTCTCCTAATTTAAATTGTGTTTTACATTTATTAACCGAATTTGTTTGCGTTTTGGTGCAGGCATATATATGAATGGACTTGGAAGGAAGTGGACTAAAAGATGGATTTTGGACTGAATTCCCCTTTAACTCAACTCTACTTATTCATTCTCCTCAACAAGTCATCAATGGCCTCTTTCAACCATTGTTTGGTTCTCTCCTTGATCTTTGCTTTATCACTCTCGAGCATCCATGTAACCGAGTCAACTCGCCCTCTTTTGCAAGCAACTCCTCTACCCACGACACCATTGCCTAAAGTTGCATTAGCTCCATTACCCGCAAATCCAATCTTTCCCAAAGCCACATTGCCTTCCACCACCGGTCCTTTGCCTACTATTCCTACATTTCCCAACCCGACGTTGCCAAATATCCCCAAAATGACCCTACCCCCTTTGCCATCTATTCAACTTCCCACCATCCCAACCACAATTCCTTCCCTTCCATACTTCCCTACAACAATTCCATCAATCCCTTTCTTCTCACCACCACCATCCACCTAGATTATCCACCCCCTTGAGTTGTGAATGTTGTATTTTTACTTGTGTGTTGTAACTAATGGGACTTGATATGGTTCCATTTATAGTTTGCATTTCATTTTGTATTTTTCCTGATCTTATAGTGTAGTTTTATACCATGTTGTCATAATCTTGAGCACTTGATTGCTTTATCAACAATATTCAATAGAACGTCATTTATTTACATAAGGTTTCGCGTTTGTTTATTTTTCTTCTGTGGATCAACTTGACACTATCCTCTATTTTCATTGACTATAAGAATCTAACTTGCACCGTATTAACCGATAGAGCATAAATGTATTCACATCAGGTTCATGGTACATAAGGAAACATAACAGTCACAAATGGTCAGTATGTAGTCTGTCTGTCTGTAGTCTGTGTATGTAGCTAAATGTTGTCTGTTGATGATCCATTACATTAAATAGTAGTAGAATTCGGTGTATTTATAGAGTGAAAGTTGTATATATAGCCTCCTTTGAGGTGCAGAAAAGATATGAAGGAAAATCTCTCCCAGCCGAGTTCTTCTCTCCTTTCTTCTGTTATTCTTCTAATCTAATATGGTATCAGCCTAACCTCGATTCCTTGGCTATTCTGTATTCCTTCAAACCAGTCCTACTATGAATATGACAACAGAAACTAATGTATCAGGCACAACTCAGGTCAATACTACGACCAACACCCTCCCAATCTTCTACAACCCAACCGCAATCATGGGGAAAACATACCTCACAAAAGAAAACTACGTAAACTGGAGCACCTTGTTCAAAACACTTCTTCGTATCCACGGACTTCTGTTCGTAATCGAACCCCAACAACCACATGCAACTCTTGCCGATGGTACTACGAACCCTCAACACGCAGTATGGCAGAATACAACAGATCTGGTGTGTGGCTGGATCAAGGGCACGGTGACACCGGCTGTCCAGCCATATCTCAATTCCAGTGTGACGGCACCAGAAGCTTGGGCTGTCTTGGCGAAGAGATTTGGGGCTACATCTGCTCTCCAAATTGAAACTCTAAAAGAGAAATTGCATGACCTAAAGAAGGCTTCTGACACCTCAATTGCAGACTATCTTCTCTGTGCCTCTCAAATTGCCGACGCTCTCACTGTTGCCAGTGATCCCATCGACGATGCGGTCCTTATCCAGCATATTTGTGGCAGTTTGGGTCAAGAATACAAGGAGTTTCTCACATCCTTGGTTGCAATCCATGCTAGTAATCCTCTAACCATGGACATTGTGACTAATCTATTGCTCAAGAAAGAGATGTTGCTTCAGAAATTCTCCACTCCAATTGTTCAGACTACAGCACTGATTGTTGAAAAACCATCAGCATCTTCATCTCCTGTGGCAAATTTTGTTGGCTATAGCGGTAGAGGCGGTCAGAATCGCGGTAGAGGGCAGAACTGAGGGGGTCGCGGTGGTACGAACAAGCATCGTGGAAATCACAGCAATAGAGGCAACAATAGTAACCGTGGTAATTGGAACAACAACAATGGTAACTGGAACCATAATTTTGCTTCTGGCCGTGGGAAGAATTGGGGCCGTGGGGGTTTCTCACCAGCGCGTGGGGGTCATAATGGAAGTAATGGGCCTGGTATTCTTCCATCCCCAAGTATCACATGCTAGTGGTGTTTTCGAGTTGGACATGCTGCTCGTAACTGTCGGGAATGTCAGCCAAAATCTGCATACATGGCCTACTCAGACCCATATTGAATGAACGCCTCGCCGTAAAAAAAGAGAGAAAAGTGATTTTGTTTTTGGGAGTCGCCACACCGTTTTTAAGGAAAACATTGAAAAACCTTTTGAAATGAGAAAATGGGTTCGGGGGTCAAGTTACGATGTGAGAAGAGAATATGGAGCTCACCCACATCGCCTCTTTCGAGACTTTCAATCAAACAAGGACAATTATAATCATTCAAAGTGTGTGCAATTTGTGTCAACAAACAAGGCATGCAAATTTGGATTTCATTAATGATAGTGAACTGGATACAACTTGTGAACCATGAAAGGGGGCCGCACCCTTACAAACAATGACTTGCATTACAAGGCAGGAGCTGAGACAGTCTGTCCAGGGACCTTGGATGTCGTCCGACACAGGACTTCCTCAGAAGAGGGATGTCGGACGACATAAGGCATCCTGGTCAGATTGCCTCTTACAAAGAGGGTGGTTAAGCCACCAAAACTACTCTGATACTAAGACAAGGCTATTTTAACTAAGGATAGACACTGTTTAGGGTCTGGGACCAATTTGGGGTTGATTGGAGTGAGCAAAGTCAAAACTGACTTTTGGTGATACGGATGTCGTATGACATAGGACACCCAGGGCTGTCCATTTCATACGACAGAGACCGCCTCCATCAATGGGTTACACCCAAACAGATCTCAAACTTCCCAGACAGTGATAAACGAACTAAAAAACTACTTAAACACAGCTTTAAATCACAAAGGGGATCAATCTGGGTTGATCTGAAGTCACTGAAAGCCAAACAACTTTCTGGGATCTCTATGTCGTATGACACAGGACTCCTTTAGGTGTCCCATGTCGTCCGACATAGGTGTCCTATTTCAGTTCCCTTCAGCAAATTGATCCCACCTTGCTCAAAACACAAAACTAAGCTACAATATCAACTGAAAACAGTAGAATAACCACACTACGTGAGTATTATGGGAGGATCACATGGCTTTAATGGCCAAATGTGGATAATCACATGTTTTTGGCCATTATCATGTAGCCATCACCTCCTAACTCAAACACAAGTAACAAGATGCAAACTTTAATGCAACTAATGACACTAAATGTCCAGATCTGAGGTGAGGAGATGTGAATATTGATGATTCACATCTCCACCACCTTTGTCATGCAAAATCCCAAATATTCACATGTTATCACACAATAAAAGCATGCAAGGCAAAATGAACAACTATTCAAGATGTAATCAGAGAGAGAAGGAGTTTAGTGACTACCTATTGTAGTCCACAAGGTAAAAGCACCAATAGTATGGTGTTTACCCCTTCAAAACACCAACAAAAGGGATCACTCTTTGGACCTTGGCTTGGAAGTGTGTATGTGTGAGGAGGGAGGTGAGTGTATATGAATGAGAGAGAATGTGAGTCTTTATTTCAGCATAGTGACCTTACTTCCCAAAGTCCTCCTTTAAAATGATCAGCCAAGCCCTTTATTTATAGGCATGCTGATGGGACCTTTCATGTCGTGCGACATAGGGCGTTAACCGCCTTTGGGTCGCCCTATGTCGGACGACACCGGTCAATTTTAGGACAAACTGGGCCGCAGGGAGGCAGGCCCAATGGATCAAATAAATAAATAACTAATTGGACTAAATGCAAGCCCAAAACTAATGCCAATCATGGAAAACAGACCCAAAAACACGAGTTTGGGTCGGGGTACTCACACATATATTCTAGATTCTGGTGCAACGAATCACATGACCCCGGATCCTACGTTCTTCTCCGGATCTTATCCATACTCAGGTACAGATGCAGTTATTATTGGTAATGGCTCTAAGTTAAAAATTTCACACATTGGTAATTCTTTTGTAACTGTCAATAATCGCTCCTTCAATCTTCATAATGTTCTATATGTTCCACGCATTCATAAACCTTTACTATCCATTCGTCAATTTTCTAAGGATAATAATTGTTTTTTTGAACTTGACTCGTGTGGTTTTCTTGTTAAGGACAATCGGACGAAGGAGACTATCATTACTGGCAGTAATTCCGGTGGCCTATACAAGCTTTCTTTCAGTTCAAAGTCGCAGAATAATCCCGTCGCCCTCCTTGGTGAACGTTCGAGTCAGGATATTTGGCATGCCCGCTTGGGTCATCCGTCAACTCCGATTTTTAAAGTTTTATGTCGTCAGTCTAGTCTACCTTTGAGTCATAAAATAAATGAACAACATTTTTGTCACTGGTGTCCGCTAGGAAAGTCTAGCAAGTTGTCTTTTTATCCCAGAACATTTAATGCATTAAATCCTTTAGAAATGCTACATTTAGATGTTTGGGGTCCTGCCCCCGTTCTCTCTATGAATGTTTTCCGTTTTTATTTCTCCATAGTTGATGACTACTCTCGTTATGTATGACTTTTTCCCATGACTCATAAATCTGATGTTACTCATATATTTTCCACCTTTAAAACACATGCATATGTTGTTTTATGTTTCTTTCAATTTTACTAGTGAAATCAGTTTGGAGTATATTACTTTAATAATTGTGCTTAGAGTTCCAAATAGCTTAAATATTTCTCTCATTATCTTGATTAAATATCTCATCACATTTTTATTTGTTGCATTGTTTTTTCTAGTTATGTCACATTGTAGGGTGTTCTAGGGCCGAGCAAGAGAGTGGTTCTTCTGTCTCTACTCCATTTTCTACTACATCACATGGTTCTCCTTCTGTAGATGCACCTACTAATGCCTACAACAACTCAATATCTTTCACTGCATTTGATTCTAGACCAAATTAAGCCCAAGATAGACCCTCTTAGCAAGAAGGAGATTTGTGAAATCGGTTGAGATGGAAATTATAAGTGTTTTCTAATTTAGATTTTCTTTATTGTTACGTGTTTTTTAATTTATTTTATCTTCTACCTATAGTGTACATTAAATGATGATTTTCTATTTTTTTCTTTCTCATTATAAGGTATTGACCTTTTTACATATTCGTATGAGGTATTTCTTTTTACGATTTCGTCATTAATCTAAGTATTTAATTTACTATGTCATTCTTACGTCTCATTTCCGTTCAAACTGCCGTTAAATCTGCCTATATGGCATGATGGCGTTATAAAAATGCTGAGTTGGCACTAGATATGATCAATATTTGCTGATATGAAAGTTAAGGGAGTCACAACGTAAAATAAAAAAATTTGACCTTTAAAATAATTTTCATAAACATAAAGGATTAAAGTAATTTGTTTCATGTTTATTAGCTACAATCTGGAAAAGTGATACGCCATTGTCATCCCCAAACTCCATCCCCACAGACCGTCGCCGAACTCCACCACCACACACCACCGACCAAACCCCACCTTCACACACCACCATCTTTTGTTATTTTTTTAATTCAATTTTAACTGTGTTTAATTTATCATATATGTGAAGCAACAATCAACCATCTATTTCCCCAAATCGAACACCATACCTTCACCCACACATCAGTACACACGCACACAAATCGGATCTGGAAAAGGGGAGTTGAGAGGTTGACTGTAGCGAGTGGAAAGGCGACGGCGAAGGCTGCGAGATGAATGAAGAGCCGTTTGGTGGTCTGAGTTCAGTGGAAATGATTTTGCCATTGTCGGAATCGGAGTGGATTTTGATGTGAGGGTGGGTGAGGGTGGAAAGTGGGGAAGACGAAGATGGAAGCTTAACCATTTCGTTACCTTGTGCTTTGGGTATGCAGTTTGGTGGGTGGTGGTAACGCTAGGTGGTGGAGCTTCATATCTGGCAGGAAATTGAAGAAATGGAGTTGCCGAAGTTCATTAGATTTTGGGCGAAAAATAGAGGGAGAGGAGAAGTTCGGGAAGACAGGTTTGGGAAGAAGGTAGGGAGAAGGATTAAAGTAATTTGTTTACTCTTTAAAATTTTACACTTTTGCCCCCTTTAACTTACACATTAGCAAATATTCAAACAAATTACTTTAATTCTTTAAGTTTATGAAAAATATTTTAAAGGTCAATTTTTTTATATTTTAGGTTTGTACCCCTTATACTTTCATATCAACAAATCTTGACCATATCTAGTGTCAACTCATCATTTTTATAATGTCATCATGCCACATATGCAGATTTAACGACAGTTTGAACGAAAATGAGACGGAATGATAACATGATAAATTAAATATTTAAGTTAAGGACGAAATTGTAAAAAAAAAAATACCTCATTAATTAACGAATAGATAAAAAAATCAATAGCTAATTGACGAACTTGGTACTTAACTCCTCATTTTTCCTTGAGTAAGTTTTAGGGGAAACTTGTTTCTCCATAAGTTATAAAAAACCCACTTTTCATTCTTAAAAATATCGAGTTTAGACCTTAAAACATTGAGTTTAGGCCTTAAAATACATAGAAAATAAAATAGTGAGTTTAGTTGTTAAAACAGTGAGTTTAAGCTAGAAAATAAAATAGCGAATTTAAGTCTTAAAATAGTGTGTTTAGATTTTAAAACACCAAGTCGATATATTTAAAAATAAATCTATAGTATAAATGAGAACTTGTCCTTGCTACAGTACTATGATCAGTACCAACTGTCAAATTTTTCATTTTGCCCTCACTAAGTTGTCCCTTTCCCATTTTGCCCTTACAAAAAAAAACGTGTCCTCGAACACGAGCTTAATTAAAAAAAAAAAAAAAAAAACGTGACCTCGAATACGAGCTTTTACTAATCTATAGTATAAATCCAATCTGTCCAGCTCAGCACACGGGAACAGTACTATGAACAGTTCCGTCCGCAAAAATGACCCTTTTGCCCTCACTATTCACTCTCTTTTCCGTTTTGCCCTCCCACCTTTGTATGTCGTGCGACATACATGCATTTCTTTTTTTTTGTGATATATATATATATATAAAAAAAAACAAAACGTGATCTTGGACACGGACTTAAACTAGTTTTTTTATAAATTAGGGATGAAAAAACATGTTTCCCAAAATTTTCTGTTTTCCTACTCCTCTTTCCCTCATGCTAGTGACAATTCACACTATCTGATGCTGCCGCAAACGGACAAAAGATCTCACTTTGACATTAAATTACCCAGGCAGGACTCAGACACGGTTACGCTGGAGCCTTCTCTCAGTGGCAATACTTGTAATTTGTACTACTTATTGAATAACAAGGGTACCTTAACTTTTTTCTTTTTCCTTTTCTTTTTCTTTTTCTTTTTCTTTAAGATAAAGACAAAAAGTAAGTCAAACGAGATTGACTATGCTGACAAATTTTAGCTTTAATTATAACCACTTTAAAGAAATAAAGTGAAAATGAATAATATCGAAATATAATTTCACAACAACTTATTTTATTACAAAAAAAAAAAAAAAACATAATATAACAATAAAAAATTTACTTCCTCCTCCGTCTCAAATAAAACTAACTTTTTAGCATAATATTTAAGAAAAATTAGGAAAAAAATATCAAGAAGGTATTGTAAATATAAAAATAAAATAGAAAAGATAATGAACGTGAATAATCTTAAGCAAATTGATATTGTGGTTATAATAAGTGAGACTAATTAAATATAAAATTATAAAATCTTTGTCATTTTGGATAGTTTGATTTGAGATGGAGTCTAAGTGGTTCGGTTCAAACTGTGATTTGTTATCGAATCGAACCAAACCACGCTATTTGATTTGATTTTCAAATATGAATGATTCGGTTCATTATCAAATATTGTCAAACCATATGTTTTGATTTGATTTGTGGTTTGATTCTCCCAAATCAAACCGAACAACCACCAAAGGGTGGCTTGAAATCGTGAAACCGAATCACTAAATCGAACTGCGAAACCTACCCGTTAAACCAAAACACATTATATAAACTAATCCTAATTCCGATTTTGTATCTTATTTAATATTTTTATTTTATTAATATTCACTGTTAGATTAATAAAAAAAATATATTACATAAACTAATCCTAACCTCTGTATCTTATTTAATATTAATTTCATCATTTGTTATCTTCATTACGACAAATAAATAATCAAGTTCTCTACACAATCAATATTGTAAAGTGTTTTTCTTCTTTCGGGCTCTCTTTTCCTTTAGCCTCTCTTTTCCTCCGACTTTTCTTTTAAACACCTGCATCTTTTGGCTTTTCCTCCGTGATCATGAAAAATTTAAACAAATCTGATAATAAGTTTTGGTATGAATCATGATTTAAATCGTAGTCTAAACCATTGTCTGAAACACGGTATGTACCGCAGTTTGAACTGTGGTTTGAACCAAATAATTGAACCGCGATTTGAATTGAATCGAACCAAATCATGACGGTTTGGTTTGGTTCAGTTTGAATTTTTTCATGATTTGATTCAATTTGAAATTTTCTTAAACTGATAACTAATGATTCGGTTCGTAAATTTTTTCAAAACTAACCATTTACACCCCTAATTGAAGATGAAACAGATGATAATAACAAAAAATTTAGTTTGAAATATGAAGGATGGAGTATATCGTAAGCTATGTAAATTTCTTTTAGTAGTTAGGTAATTTTTTTTTGACAGTCATTAACCTTTGTCCTCGAAATTAACCTTTTTCCTCTTCGAAGGATGATATTTTTTCTGTCTCATAATTAATGAGTGCATCAGTCTTATATTTAAAAAATGTGTTTTTTTCTAAGCTTAAAAAGAATTATTTTTATACTGGTACTTAATAATATTAATACTGACACTTTTTTACACTGACACTTTGTTACACTAATACTGGCACTTTTATACATCGATACTTAATATACATGCACTGACACTTTTTCACACTGACACTTTGTTACACTAACACTGCACTTTGTTACACTAACACTGACACTTAATATACATGCACTGACACTTTTTTACACTAGCACTTTGTTAGACTAATACTGACACTTTGTTACACTAACACTGACACTTTTTACAATGTCACTTAATATACATGCACTGTCATTTTGTTACACTAACACTGACACTTTTTTTACATTGGCACTTTGTTACACTAACACTGACACTTGTTTACACTGGCATTTTGTTATACTAACACTGACATAGCGAGAAAAACAAAACACGTTTTTTTTTAAACTTAAGAAAAAATGCATTTTTTGTAAGATTTTGACTTAATGAGTGTACTATATTTAGTAACATTTTAAAATAAATACTATATTTTAAAATAATATTTTAATGTTATTAGTAATGCATAAAAATAAAATATACTCCATTGTTTATTTTTTTTTAATAAAATCTCGTTTATTTATCTCTTATTTAGATTTAAATGGGTGGGTGTATCATACATAATACAATTCAAACTGTTTATTATTTTCTTCATTCAGATCATGCCTATTATTTCCACTTATTTTTCAGATATAAAACTATCAATTATCAGTTCAGCCAAATTAAAATGTAAAATCAGATCTCATCACTTAACAATTAAAAAAATCAAATGCCAACTAAATCAACTAGTAATATTTTTACGACATAAAGGAGAGTATGTTTTATTTTTAACCATTAAAGAGAGATTATATTTTCTTTCATTTCAAAATAATACTCCGTATACAAAAGAAAATAAAAGGACCACCAAACACTAAAATAAATGGCAATTTTTTTTTTTTTTAATTTTTTTAGTCCGTCAATAATAAATTTTAAAATTTATTAATCATTTATTTTAAAACGGAGAATATATAATGTTAAAATGAGAATAATTTAAAATTTATTATAAATACAATAATTCATAAACCCTTTGAATTCAAACAAAAATCTTGAAAGTTGAAAATTATGTGGATTTGAAGTAATAAGTGCTTTTGTTGAGATTTGGTAGCATTTAATATTTACTTTTTTGTGGTTTTACTTTTTATATTCAGATTTAATTACCTATTTACCCTTTATTTATTCACATGAATTTAATTTCTGACTTACCCGGATTTGAAATTTCACTTAATCAAACTTTACTTTTCGGGTTTAGCAACAAACTATTTTTTTTTTTTTTTGGTTGTTGTTGAGAATTTCACAGAAAAGCCTCTTCCTTATTTCCCAGTGTAATTCAGACAGTTGAAAGAAGTCCCTTATTTTTGCCGGAAAAAGATTAAATTTTCTTGGGAAATCTTTTTTTTTTTGGTGATTTTTAGTGAAGCATTTGGAAAAACTGCATTTTGAAGCTGGTTTTGGTGAATGTGAAGAAGTTTGACAGATATTTTGTGTAAGGTACCCAGTTCTTTTCTCTCTGTGTGTGTTGTGTGTGTGTGTGTTTTTTGTGAGCATGAATTTTGTTTTGTTTTGTGTTGTGCATGCATAAAGTTGTTTATTTTTATGAGTGAATTTGTGGCTTGAACGTTTTCTTGTCTGAATGTTTAGGGTTCATATATAGTTTGTTCTTAATTTTTGTGATCTTTGAGGGTTTAAGTAATGCTGGGTTTGAATTTGATTTTCCTGTAACTGTTTGGGGTAAATTTATCTTAGATTTTATTGGTACTTATTTTTTGGTAAAAAGTTATGATCTTTGGATTTTTTAGGCCATGCTCTTGATTCTTTATGATGTTTTGATAAATTTATGCTCTGGATTTTACTTTTCTGTTCTGTTTTATCTTCCTGCTGCTTGAAGATTCCTTTTTGGCAGATTTTTGAGGGGGGGAATTTGTTGTTCTGTGTGTGTTTGTGTGTGAGAGAAAGAGGGAGAGAGAGGGAGAGAGAGAGAGAGAGAGAGAGAGAGAGAAGTTTGATTCATTTTCATTTTCTTTTATAATTTTAGATTTTAGTTTTTTTTTTTTTTTTTTTTTTTTAGCATTTATTTTACATTCTTGTACTCTAGTTCTTTCATTGGTCTAAATAATTCATTGATATTCAATTGATGACAGTTTTGTAGGAATTGATCATCCAAAGTTTTCGAAGTTTTTTGAATTGGAATATGGATTCCAAAGAAGGACTGATCTCTGGAGTCACATTTATAGCGCCCGAGGCTCCATCCAATTATCACGTGGCACCAAGGGTGGAATCTTCTAACCCGCCATTTGCTTTGGCCCAAGAATCTTCTACCCAAGCCACTGTAACCCCACAATTTTCTTTGGCTCAAGAATCTCATACCCAGGGTACTGGTACCCCGCCATTTGCTATTTCTAGGCCGGGTCCCGGAATGACGGGCTCGTTCGAGAAGAAAAAGAGAGGCAGACCTCGAAAGTATGGTCCTGATGGAGTGATGGGTAGTACCTCAGTGGCAATATTGTCGCCAACCCCCATCTCTGCAAAACCTCTATCAGAATCCGGCGACATTCCTGATATGCCGCCAGGTACTCAGCCACCTAGTGGCGGCCTCTCCTCTGACAAGAAGGGGAAAGCGCGGGTAAATGCATCAGAGGCCAAACAGAAGCATTGGAATGGGGCTGAAGATTTAGGTAATGGAAAATGGGGACACTTCATAGTAAATACTTCCTCCGTCCCCAAATGAATGTCCATAAAATGTCCAAATTTACTATTGATCAAGAGCGAATTCGAATTTTTTTGGACATCCATTTTGGGACAGAGGGAGTACATGTTTCAAAATTTTGAATATGCACTAATCACTTTACGATAACCCTTTTAAGTACTTGACCGAATAGCTAGAGGTAGATATTCACTTATTTAGTGGTTGAACGGTTAGTTAATAGTTATACATATTGTTTTAGTGGGCCAAAATAAGATTTACTGATGGAGACCTTTCCTAGGATTTGCTTATCTCAATCCTTAACAAAAAATGATTGTTTTGAAGATTATCATTGTGGCGAGAAATTTTCACTTGGTTACTCTTTAGGTAAAGGCTTTGATATTCGTGTGAATCATGTTAAGTTGGTTTGGTCAATATAAGCGGACTTTTTTTGTTCACTAGGGAAACATTATTCTATACTAGCTATTAGCATTTCTTCTACATTGCTGATCTCAGCAGTAACATCTGTACTAGTCAAATACATTTGGAAGTAAAATTTTTGTGAGAGTTAGGACTACTATGTTAAATGCAGCATAACAAATGTTTTATCTGTGACGTTTAAGTAATCTGTAATTACTTAGGTGTTACTTTATTCTTTCCCTAGTAGATTCGCGTAAATCCACTGCTTATGTTATCCGTAAATAAGTTGATTGTCTAGTTAGATGTTGGCATTTGAATCTTCCGTTGGTTTAGAAAAGCTGAAAAGAAACTAAGAAAAACTGAAAGTAGATAAGTTGAATGCATTTAGAGGGATGGAAAAGGGCAAAAGAAGTCAACACCGTGAACCACATCCAGAGTCCCTGTCCTGGTGAAGACATCCCTGAAAACACCCCATTGGGACCCTTGGGGAACTGTCCTCTGCATATGTCTTTATCCTAATACTCCCCCCGCCCCGAAAAGTTTGTCTCATTTTGACTTTTATGGTCAACTCAATCGAACTTTAACCATAATTTTATTAAAAATTTAGATATTTCTATGCAATTCTAAACATTGTTATTGATAGTATTCCTAATGGTGAAAAAATAACAATTTTTGGAATTGCATTAGGATATCTAGATTTTCATAAACTTTTGGTCAAAGTCCGTTTGTGTTGACCATGAAAGCCAAAGTGAGGCAAACCTTCTTGGATGGAGGGAGTAGTCAATATTTTTATTGTTTTGTGTTCCTTTTGAAGAAAACATGCTAATAATGTGATGTATCCCAAGATAAAGCTGCAGCAAACCTGGGAGGCTGAAGAGATTCCGATTGATTTTGTTTCCTAATTTTTGAAGTGTTTTAATTAGGATTTATTTCTTTTCCTTTTCCAAGTAAGTTTAGGATTTATTTCTTTTCCTTTTCCAAGTAAGTTTAGGATTTATTTCTTTTCCTTTTCCAAGTAAGTTTAGGATTTATTTAGAGTATAGATACTCCTTTCATTGTTTGCTTTAGGAGACTTTTGAATTATTGAATTAAATTGAATTGCTTTGCAATTGAAGGTTTTTACCTTGAAGCTTTTTAGCTTGTTCCTTGAATTTCTTAGGAGATTCTGACTGAGTCTTAATTGACTTAATAGGTCTTAATTGACTGCAGAAGATTATCATCATCTTGGTGATTCTCTTGTTCAAACCTTAGTTCATTGATTTGAATTAGGTCAAATAGTTGTTCAATCAATTATTTGACTATCCGTTTTATTATTCCGCTGCAACCCATTTACATCAGTTGGTATCAAACGAAGGACGATCCAAGGAAGAAATTCTAAAAAAAAAAAAAAATGACCAACAATGGTGGAGAAGAAAAATCCCTTCTTGAGAAGATCGATATGCGTCTGGAGTTTGATCGTTGTCAAGTAAGGAAAATTTCTATAAGGTTTAATAAACTTGATAAGGAGGCCGAAGATAAGAATGATTCGATGCTTCATTATGAATCCGTGATTCGGTGCGACGCACTTCAGTGCCCGGCATCGATCTTTGATAGATAAGTATCGAGAGGAGAGGGATGTTGTTTGGGCAGAAGCTGAACGATGTCTTGTCCAACTCGATCTTTATACGAAAAGAATTCGGCGTTTGGAGGCACGACGGGAGGCTGAATTGAAGCGTCTCGAGGAAGAAAATCGCCTTGCTATTGATATATTTCCTGCCCAAGAAGATCCTGTTGAAGAGGAGTCTATTGTTGAAAATCTATGTGCAAAGGACGAGGACATTCAGGTTTGTGATAATAATATTCCTTCCCTTATTATAAACCCTGTTCATGCCCCTATTGAGTCCAAGGTGAATGATGAAATCCGAAGTAATTGGTTTGTTGCAAAATCGAATTTTGTATTGGGCGATATTTTTGTCGGTGACTTTATTATGATTACTCATGTGGACGATGGGGAGGTTGATCGGCCAAGAGATAATGGGATTAATACGGATGATAGTCTTATGTTTCCGAAGGAAATTTTCATGCGTTTATTTATGCTTCGTCGTCATATGTATTCCAAATACTTGTTTAAATGGGATGGACACGTTTTCTTCTTTCTTCCAAGGACGAGAAAAGATTTACTTTATTCGAAATATCTCTTTATTTGGGATGGAAGATGTCAGATGTTGATCAAGGGGAGGTCGGGGCGGAAGGTCAACAATGGAGGGTCAAACACTACAAAATCATGTTCTTTTTCTAAATGCCAGAATTCGGAGACGAATTCTTTTGAAGTGGGGGTGTATGATGTATCCCAAGATAAAGGCTGCAGCAAACACAGGGAGGTCTGAAGAGATTCCGATTGATTTTGTTTCCTAATTTTTGAAGTGTTTTAATTAGGATTTATTTCTTTTCCTTTTCCAAGTAAGTTTAGGATTTATTTCTTTTCCTTTTCCAAGTAAGTTTAGGATTTATTTAGAGTATAAATACTCCTTTCATTGTTTGCTTTAGGAGACTTTTGAATTATTGAATTAAATTGAATTGCTTTGCAATTGAAGGTTTTTACCTTGAAGCTTTTTAGCTTGTTCCTTGAATTTCTTAGGAGATTCTTGACTGAGTCTTAATTGACTTAATAGGTCTTAATTGATCTGCAGAAGATTATCATCATCTTGGTGATTCTCTTGTTCAAACCCTAGTTCATTGATTTGAATTAGGTCAAATAGTTGTTCAATCAATTATTTGCCTATCCGTTTTATTATTCCGCTGCAACCCATTTACATCATAATGTGTCCTTGCCTTCGGGCTAGAGCTGCGGACAACATTAGGCTAGATATTAAATACTCCTTCCATACCATCCGACTTAGGATTTTCTTTTTTGGTACGGGGATTAAGAAATATTAATATTATAAGTGGAGAGAGAATGAGTGAAGGAAGTATTGTGAGTATCAAAAGTAAAATAGGAAAGAGAATGAGTGAAAGAAATAGTAAGGGGATTGTTGTTGTGAGTATTACAAGTGGGTCCCATGGAACACAAAAATAATATAAACTTGCCATTTTGGAATGTACTAAGTCGAGTGGGACGCCCAAAATGGCAAATTGTCCTAAGTCGGATGGGACGGAGGGAGTAGTTTCGTTCCCTTTATATAGTAGTTTCCCATGATTAGTAGACTAATATTAATTCATACTCCCTCCGTCCCAATTTAAGCTTCTTACTTTTTTTCGTTGTTTGTTTGAAGGAACTTTAAGCAAAAATTATAGGTTAATCAACTTAATCTATATATTATAATAAAAATCTAAAACTTGTTATTGATACGCCAACATAAATACTATCATAATCAATTTTTAGATTTTCATTAGAATAATTAGATGGGAAAACTTCATTTTTGTCCATCGTACTTTTGCATGTGTTTCACTTTTACCATCAAACTTTATTTTTTTCTTCATTTTTACCTTCATACTTCAAACAATAGTTTCATTTTATAACAATTTTGGGTTTAAAATGACAATATTGTTTGTAGTACGATGGCAAAAATGAAATAAATTTGGATCTAAATAACAGATTTGAGTATAAAATGACACCATTGTTTGTAGTACGATGGTAAAAATGAAAAAAATAAAGTTCGATGGTAAAAGTGCAACACGCCTCAAAGTACAATGGACAAATTGAGTTTTCCCTATTTAGATTAACCGATAATTATTACTCAAAGTTCCTTAAAAAAAGAAAAAAGAAAAAAGAAAGAGTAAGAAGCTTAAATTGGGACGGAGGTAATAGGAGTTTATGGCAAATATAATAATGGGTATGATAATAATTGTACTGGTATTGTGTATGGCGAATAAATTCCATGGGTATGATAAAAGCTGTACTGTTAATTTGCAGCATTAATAATCCTCCCAATAAGAACCCAACATAGGTTTCCGCTAGGAGCAATGAGCACCCTGGTTGACTTCCATAGTGGATCTTGGGATCCTTGGGAGACACATACCTCTTCTATGTATGCCACATTTCAAGTAATCAAAAATTAGGTGTTTTGGTTCTATCTAAGAAAATAATTTACTGTTACCTTTAGGCTAGATGGGTACACTTGGCAAAAAAATTGAGCTAATAGTAATGTTATCTTTCTGATTATAGTAGAGTTTGTGATTATGAAACTATGTTTAACTTTTGAATAAATGTTTCTGTGGCTGTAAATATTGAAAATACTGATCTCATTTACGTTTTCTAGGTGACGGGCTTACTTTGTCTACTGGTGGAACTTTTGTCCCCCATGTATTGACCGTAAATGCAGGCGAGGTAAGTTTGGTTAGGAAAAACAATGGATATCATTCTTATGTTTGTACCTCCACTACTTAAATTTTGCTTTCTTTTGGTGCAAAAGCAAACTTCTTTTGACTTTGGTTTTCCTTGCCTTGCACTCAGGATACAATAAGCATATAATATATCGATTGTCTTAGCTTTTGATCATTTTGCCTTGTATTCAGTATTCACTCGGGATAGAGTACGCGTATAAAATATCTTTTACTTTGGTTGATTGTCTTGAAGGTGATTCATTCTGGTACTTAACTGTACATGTTGTTGACAAGAATACGATCGAAACTGAGTAGCTTGTTAAGAACATGTAACTGACAAGAATAAGGGTAAGAACTTAATGTCCTCGGGGGTGGAAAGGGCAAGTTACCATTAGGATAGTGTTAAGCATCCTAAAATCCAAATTTCAAAAGTTTACTCGGTCTTCTGAAGTTAATTCACACACGCACACACATATGGCATGGGGAACTGAACCCTCAACCATTCCTATGGAAAGACGAGGTCACGCTGCTTGAGCTAGAGCTCATTGGCTTAGTTGATTCATATAAAGAGGGCTTTGAGTTCCTTTATACATCCATTGACGTGTAACAGATACTCTCACCGTCGCGGAAAGTCTGTCCCACTTTGGTTTTCATGGTCAACTCAATGAAGCTTTGATCACAACTTTATGAAAATCTTGCTATCAGTGTGCAATTCTATAAATTGTTATTGATTCACCATTAAGAATACTATCAAAAACAATTTTATAGAATTGCATAGAGATAATTAGATTTTTATAAAATTATGATCAAAATTCGATTGAGTTGACCATAAAAGTAAAAGCGGGACAAACTTTCCGGGACGGAGGGAGTATATGGACCATGGTACAGATTTACTTTGCAGAAAGACAGTTATTCACTTGATCTATTACAAGAGTGACACTTGAAATGACACTTGGTGGGGATTGAACCTTTGACCTTTCATATATTCTTTTATTTTAATACTCCGTACTACATAATATCACTCACGTGTGCGCTTTTTTCTTTCAGGATGTATCAATGAAGATTATGAATCTTTCTCAGCAAGGATCTCGATCTATCTGCATTATTTGTGGTTCTGGTTTAATTTCAAATGTTACTCTTCGCCAATCTGACTCTTCTGGTGGTACCATGACATATGAGGTTAGGAAATGTTCGTTTGTTTGACCCTTCTCTTCCCATATATGTGGTCTAGTCATTATTCACATTTCTGAAAGTGTCCTAGACTTCTTATCGATAATGTAATGCTCTAGCAGGTGCTTGCTTATCTATAGAAGCTTTCTGCGTTTTTCTTGCGTTGGACTAAATAAATTGCATAGTATCATTATTATTTTGTATACATGTAGGCCCTTAACATAAAATTTCATGTTCCTTAACATTATAATGTATCTCCACGTGGATTATGTATGATGCAGCAACATATATCTGAAATTTAATTCTGTTCTCTAAAAGTATACCCCCTCCGCCCCACTCGAATTAGGACATTTTGCAACTTTGGGTGTCCCACTCGAAATAGGACAACCCCAAAATGGAAATGTTTTATTTAATGGGACTCATTTTACACTCACAACAACTTTCAATCATTATTCTCTACCTCACTTCCTCTCTTATACCCCACTTTTCATACTCACAACACCTACTCCACTAACACTTTTCCTTAATCCCCATGCCCAACCCAAAAATTCTATTTGAGTGGGACGGAGGGAGTATTTGTTGATTTCTTTTGGTTTTTGGTATCTAGTTTCTCCATGATATCTTCTTTGCTCCTCTCGTATGGTTTAGGGTCATATTCTGAAGAGCCGTGAGTAGCGGCGGATCTAGGAATTATTGACAAATCCTGGAATTATTGAAAGAGGGTGCACAAATTACACTCCAAATAAACTAATGTCAATATTGAGACTCGAAACTAAGATAATAAGGTCAAAAACCTTGAGTCTACCCACTGAGCTAGGAAAGTTAATTAATCAATGGGCACACTCATGTATACTCCCTCCGTCCCTCGTGAGTGGATACTTGTTTCCTTTTTCGTCCATCCCACGTGAGTGGAGACTGCCCAAAATGACAAAGTTTTTACACTATTTCTCCCACTCATTCTCTCATATATTATTTTTCATACTCACAAACACCTCCCCCCACTAAATCTCTCTCCTACTTTTCCTTAATTCGTGTGCCCAATTTTTTGGTTTCCACTCACGTGGGACGGAGGGAGTATATATTAACATATGTGCATATATATTTAAAAATATATTTTTTACTAATAAATGTGGGAATTTATTGGGTGCACATGCACCCAAAGTGTTAAGGGTGGATCCTTCCCTGGTCATAATTAAGGATTCTTGATATTGGAATAGATCATGCATGCATCTTTATATTTAGGCATGGTTCTCTCTTCCGATATTGGATCTATCCATGAATATACATGCTTGGAACTACTCTTCATTTTTATGGACTTAATATTTGTTTTTCTTCGAAAAGCTTTTACTTTTTCACATTTACTTATTTTTTTGGTTGAAAATCGATAGTTGCTATTTCCCAGTTTTGGTGCGGTCAAACGAGTTTTTTAGGGATTTTGTTTCTGAATTGTGCTAGTGCATTAGTTTGGGTGTACTGTAATCTGATATATTTGCGTACATATTACTTTCAGGGACGTTTTCAGATACTTTCACTTTCAGGATCTTTCATTCCGACCGAGGTTGGAGGGTTCCACCTAGGGAGATCTGGTGGAATAAGTATCTCACTATCAAGCGCTGATGGCCGTATAGTTGGGGGTATACTTGCTGGACTCTTAATAGCTGCTAGTCCTGTTCAGGTACTCCTCCTCTGGCCTTGCCTTTTTTTTTTTAATCCAACTATGCACCTTCTCACTTTGGTATAGCTTCCAAAGGTTTTAATTTTTATCTTTCTTTCTTTTGGGCTGTTAAATAAGCCAAGTTGGATTGTGTTCAGCTCAATATGTGTGAGTTTGGAGTGGAGTTTGAGCATGATCTCTCGTTCCAATAAGATTTTCCTAGTTTGACTATTTTTTGATCAACTTGATTAAATTTTTATCAAATATTTATAAAGAGGATTCAACAATGGTCAGTGCGAGTGGGCCTATGCCTGAAATGTAGATAATGTACAACACACTTATAAACATAAATGCCTTTAGATATAATAATGTACTATAAGTGCCGTGCCCAAACCGCTAAAAGTTAATACTCTTTCCTTCCAAAATGAATGTCTAAAAACTTTCAAATTTGCTTTTGATCAAGAGTGAAAGAAATTGAGTAGCTAAGATCGACAAGTAAACACAAAATAACCTGATGTGAGCCCTGGTGTGATAGCACCATCACCAACACAAAGCAGCGGAAAAAAACAGATTAAAACACGAATTTAAACACTTATCTACAAAAACCTGCTGTAGACAATAAAAAGCTTCTCTTATTAAACCCAATACGAATCAGTTACACGAACTTGTATTAAGAGAAGAACAAAATAACCAAAATAATCTCTCACACTAAAACTCTCTTTTGTTCTTTGAAACTCTAGAGATTTTGACATAAAAACCGTCGTACACAATGAGGCGTGCAACTCTCTTTTATAGTAAAAGGAGTCCTTGTTTGTAAGAGGTAATTTACTTGAGAAGATCTTCCACAATTAGACTTCTACCTTCCTTCCTTAGTCAATCAAAGCAATCCTTCCTTATTATGGACTATTTCCTTGTGTGAGAGATACCTACAAAATAATCAAAAGATACACTAAAATAAGGAAACTAATTAATAGGTTAGTCCATAAATAATAATAGCTAAATAAAATAAAGAAGATATTTACAAATATATTCTAAATATAAGAAAGATACAAATCCTAATAATTAGAAATCATTCTTGCTAAAAACGTGTGGACCCCTGATTTGTAGCTTTCTGGTCAAAACCAAGATTTGATAAATATCATATACACAAGCCAACAAGACTATCAAAATACCAAATATAGAATCTCCCCCTAAATTATCAATGAACCTAACTCCCCCTGAATTTGTTACCAATTATCATCAAACTTCAACCTCATCAAATTTCAACTTCAGTTTTCTCTTCCTCTTTTGAATTACTCTCCCCCTCTTTGACCAGAATGGATGTAATGCGTCAGATGTGAGTCTAGATGTGGCCACTTCAGAACTCATACTATACGCTACAATTTGTGATCCCTCCCACGAAATAGAGAAAGACGGTGGCAGCCGATGAGAGATGAGTAAAGGGGTATAGGGAGTTGAAAAATAGGGGATGATACTTACCAAAACTGCTTCTCTATCCTTTTGAATTTCATGGAGGTTAAGGACTTCAAAAAATGGCAATAAAATCTTCTTTTGTGAGTAATGTACTTGCCATAAAAATATCAAACAATACCATAGCACGCTCCCCCTAACCACAAACTATTAGACGAAAATCAATGTTGATTGGAGAGTCATTGAGCACTAGATTTTTAGCCGAAAAATTATGGGAAGAATAAAAAAACTTGAGTAATATTTTCACTAAAAACAAGGATGACCTAAATTTATGACTAGACTATGATGCATAATGTACAAGCAAGTGATGCATATATCTCAGTATTGTGTGGCATAGTATGAAATCAACCCCGGGGACTCATCTCTTTCAAGGAAGTCAATAAACTAATTTTCAGTCTACTCAGCCTTTAGAATGCACCCACTCATTTTTTGTTGTGTGAAATTAAATTGTGGATAGCTTTCACTCTTCTTTACTCCCAATGATAGCCTTTTTCGAATGATCTTATCAAATTCGACACAAACTATTATCTTGATATCGTTTGATCACATTAGAGTGGCTTTATACAGTGGGTGGAGCAGGTGTTTCTCTTTAAATTTGGCACCCACTGATAGACATCCATTATGATAAAAAGTAAGTTAACATTAGCTAACATACATTGGAAGAGTTTACAATCCAAAGATGGGATAAGTCAAGGGAGGAATTCAAATGACCACACTTAGATATATAGTGCAAATTAAACTAATCAATGCATTTTTTTTTATTTTTTTTTAATAATATACAATACAGGTGTAGACCATGATGTGACCACACAGGGGATTACACCATCAGATGACACAAACAGAAAGACTTTCTTAGAGTGTAAATTTTCTCAAAATTAATGGCCTTGGTAAAAATGTTAGCCAACTGGTTTTCAGTTCTTACAGGGTCTAGGCTAAAAAAATTCTGCTCAATAAGGTCTCGAATAAAATGATGTCTAATGTCTTCGTGTTTATTGCGAGAGTGCTTAACAGGATTTTTTGAAATGTCTATAGCACTTGGATTATCACAAAAGACAATTAACACATTACTTTTATGCCCGTGGTCCTTAATTATCTCATTCATCCAAAATAATTGAGGGCTTGCCTATAGAGTAAGAAGTATAGTTTTAATTGTAACACGACACCATATTATCCCCAAGACAAAAACAAACCCCAATTTTATTCTTTATATCATCAGTACCTCACTCATCTTTCATTATTTCAACAATTTTGGGCTCAAAATGAGATAAATACCGACAAATATTTACCTTGGGTAACACGGAAGATGACCAATTTAGACCAGCTGAGTCTTTGTAATTGACTTTAGCCTTCGGTCTAGACCTTACCTTTGCATACACGTCTCCAACCACTTGTGAGACGGAATGGTCCATTTGTATTTTCCTTAAAATGTTTCTGGAACTATCCATACCTGCTTCTTCACTATCTGAGCTGCTGGAGGATGCCTCTGAACAACCATTATCACGGGGTACATCAGTCTTTTCTGCATTCTCTTGCTTTCTCTCTATGATTTTCTGTTCAGATTCTTCATTGGCGGTCTTCAGCTCTTCAACAAAACCTGTAATATCACAAAACTTATAGCAATTGTCAGAAGTTTTAAATCCTTTGAAGACACAATTGTCTGTTTTATCAAAAACCTCACAAATTTGCTTATCAAATTTCACATGCATATCATCGTCACACAAATGACTAATGCTTATGAGATTGACCTTAAGGCCTTCTACATAAAGAACATTATGGAGATTAGGTAGACCATCAACACTCAAGGTTCCTTTACCAACAATCTTACCTTGGCCTCCACCTCCATATTTCGCTTTTTCTCCATTCACAGGAGAGTAACCAGACAAGAATTCAATTGTACCTGTCATGTGCCTTGAGCACCCACTATTAAAATACCAAGAGCTAGACACACTGCTCTTTGGAGAGGTGAAACAACCTTACACTCCTCTAACCTCTTCCTTCTTCTCAACTCACATGAAACGCCCAGAATTTTGGCGATATGAGCTGTGGTGTGAGTACATCTGGGCTCTCATCTGGGGAGCAGATTCCCCAAGGTCTTGAATCCTTTGATAACAAAAGGGTTTAATATGACTTGGAGCAAAACAATGACGACACACAAACTTCCTTCTCCTAGGTTTGGACTCTACCTTTTGATTTAGAGGTACCATCACCTTCTTTTACAAAAGTAGATTCATAGCCAATACCAATTTTAGTTTGACTTCCCAAGTTTAAAACTTCTTCAAGTTTAGCTTTTCCAGAGTTTTAACTTTTTAAAAATCTCATTCGCTTTTTCAAGTTCGGCTTTGGTTTTCTCGAGTTCAATATCACGTTTGGTGAGCATGACCTCGAGTTTGGCTATGGAATCCTTTTGGTTGTCATTTTCAATGGAAACTCTCTCAAGATCAGATTTTAAAGAAGAAATTTCAGTTGAGAGTTTCTCATTGACCTTTTTAAAAACATCAAGTTTTTCTATACGTTTTTGCCAATCGGCGAAAAGATCAGTGTATGCCTCATGAAGTTCCTCAAAATTACCATCACATTCCTCTTCATTCTCTGGTTTTTCAGAAACAGAAGAATTTAAGCATTTGAACTCAAAGTCAGAGGGTGTGATCTCCTGTGTGGCTACATATGAAGTAACAACAGAATGATGTTCGTAATTTTGAGATGAGATTTCCATGACTGCTAGGTTTACAGTCTCATCTTCATCTTCACTGTCACTAAGGTTCGCACATAAGCTCATCCCCTAGGTTCGCACATAAGCTCATCCCCTTTTTCTTCAAGAGTGTTGGCACACTCGCTAGCAAAGTGACCAAAGCCTTTACAGACTCTACATTGAACAGAATCAGATTTTCTTTTTGAAAAACTTCTAGGCTGTTTAAAACTATTTCCAGTATCCTCCTCAGAATTTTCAAAAGTTGATGTGTTTTGGCTTTCTGATGGAAACTTGTTCTCCTTTTTTTCCTTAAAAATGATGTAAACATTTTGGCGAGTAAAGCCACATCTTACATTTTCAAATTAGATTTCTCTATTTCTTTAGAGATTTCTAAAATCTCTTTAGAAACTTTGGAGGTACCGAAAAGAGCATCAAAGAGCAATACTATCAGCCTTATGTTGATGTTGAATTGACAGATTCATTTCGAACATGGTCAGAATATCCACAAGAGTATCCAATCCCATAGTCGTGGTGTCATGTGCTTCTTCAACATCAACAATTTTGATGTTAAATTTTTCAGTTACAGTTATTAACATTTTGCTTACTAACCTAGCATTTGATATAGGCTCACCTAGGGAGAGACATTCGTTTGAGATCTCTCTCAATTTAGCTGAATAGCTTTTAATATCTTCAATCTCATTCATCCTCAAGTTTTCAAACTTGGTCATGAGAATTCTTAACCTTGTAGCCTTTACACTATCATCACCTTCACAATGACCTTGCAAAATATCCCAAACTATTTTTGCTACATTCTGATTAATTACTAGGCGAAACATGTGTTCATCAACATGACTTGATATAGCACCTAGAGCTCTAGAATTATAATTAGCAATGGTAATTTCTGCTGTAGTCCAGTCTTCCTCAGGTTTAAGTTTGTAGGATTTTTCAGAGGTTTCACCTACTACATTCTTGTTTTCAACCTTAGGAGGAGACCATGGGACAATAATTCTAAGCCACGTCCTCTCATCAATTGCTTTGATGTAAATACGCATCTTAGCTTCCCATAGAGCATAGTTTATACCATCTAAAACAGGAGGACAATATTGACTCACACGACCATCCATAATGACTACTCTTTCTGGATCTCACTCAGTATAATCGAGTGGTGCTCTGATACCAATTGAAAGAAATTGAGTAGCTAAGATCGACAAGTGAACACAAAAGAACCTGATGTGAGTCCTGGTGTGATAGCATCAACACTAGCACCAACACAAAGCAGCGAAAAAAAAAAACAGATTAAAACAAAGTGAAACACGAATTTAAACACTTATCTACAGCAACCTGTTGTAGATAATAAAAAGCTTCTCTTATTAAACCCAATACGAATCAGTTCCACGAACTTGTATTAAGAGAAGAACAAAATAACAAAATAACCAAAATAATCTCTCACACTAAAACTCTCTTTTGTTCTTTGAAACTCTAGAGATTTTAATCATAAAAACTGTCATACACTATGAGGCGTGCATCTCTCTTTTATAGTAAAAGGAGTCCTTGTTTGTAGGAGGTAATTTGCTTGAGAAGATCTTTCACAATTAGACTTCTACCTTCCTTAGTCAATCAAAACAATCATTCCTTATCATGGACTCTTTCCTTATGTGAGAGATACCTACAAAATAATCAAAATATACACTAAAACAAGGAAACTAATTAATAGGTTAGTCCATAAATAATAACAGCTAAATAAAAATAAAACAAAGAAGATATTTACAAATATATTCTAAATATAAGAAAGATACAAATCCTAATAATTATAAATCATCCTTGCTAAAAACGTGCGGAACACTCACACTTACAAAGAGCGAATTTGAAATGTTTTTGGACATTCATTTTGGGACTAATGAAGTACAACATATATAGTGGTTTCCCAAAAGTTACACTCACTACGGAAAGAGTCTTTGTTTTTAATGATCAAATTAATTGAACTTTGACGAGTAATTTACCCTCAATTTAATTATCCTAATGAATGTTTAACAATTGTTGTTGATAGTAATATTATTGGTGTATCAATAACAAGTTTTAAAATTTCATTGGGATACTTACTTTTTTTCCTAAATTTTTGGTCAAAGTTCAATTAAATTGACCATTAGAATCAAAATGAGACTAACTTACCGGGATAGAGGAAGTAGTACATTATTATAGCTATGGCATACTCCCTCCGTCCCATAAAGATATTTTCTTTTTCTCCTTTTCTTTCTCCCGAATAGAAAGTGTCATTTTCAAATTTGAGTGGTTAAAATAAGTGAACATCCTAACTATACCACTAAAGCGTATGAATAGTCATTTGTAAATGCAAAATTCTTACTTTCATTAGGAAAAATGATAGAAAGGAAATATACCACTAAAATGTATGAGTAGTCAAATAGTGACATCTTTATGGGACAGAGGGAGTATATGTTTACAGTTACAAGTGTCATATATATCTACATTGCAGGCGTCAGTATAAATTACTAATTAGTAGCACTAACCATAGTTGAATCCTTATAAATATATACTCGTACTAGTTTAGTGAACGAAAAAAAGTTGTGATTGTTGATTTAACTCAGGTAAATCCCGAGCTTGATTAACAAAAACAGAGCTCAAATGCTCACTTTCCTTTATTTTTCTTTTCCCACCAGATCATCGTAGGCAGTTTTCTGCCAAGTGGCTATGTGGAACCAAAGCAGAAAAAGCAAAAATCCGCTCATAAACCTCCTCCAGCAGCAGCAACAATGAGCTCCCCCATGCCATCATCCTACACTGCAAACGTGGACCATCCGATCTTTGATGGGCACGAGCAAGTTCATCATGGTGGTGCAGCAGCAGGAACAACATCAAACGGTAGAGGCAGCTCTTCTGCATCAGATCTCAACTCTGACGATTGGGCTGATATGCATTTGGGCTCTGACGTGGGTAGGTCTACTACAGACATCAACATTCCTCTGCAGGGAGAGTAAACCCCTTCATGTTGTTGTTTAAGGTAAAAGTTTATTGACTGTGTTCTTGGGTTTGGTTTGGATTACATAGATGGTTTATTTTTATTTTTGATTTGTTTGCTTAATTTATTAGGCAGGATGATGATTTAGGATATTTAACCCTCTAATTATATATTGAACAATATAATTTACATTTTAAACAATTATATTTACACATGGAAAGCTTTAGCGCAACTGCTGGAAGTTGCTGAGCAAGAGAAACAGTCTCTTGCTTTTAAATGAAGAATAAAGAAAAATAAGAAAGCAAAATAATCACACACAAAAATATAAGAATTGTTTATCCGTGTAGGCTCAATGCTTCAAGTTTGGCTCCAACCCGAACCGTACATAAAGGCTATATGATATTATGGGCCCGATCTAATCACACATACATTATTCTCTTTATGTTTTTATCATATAAGGTATTTGATTTGTCGATATTTTTTAAAAAATGAAAACTTATATTGGTGAAATTGTACCAAGTGATTTGGCACTTACAAAATTGTAAATAAACGGAATAAAAGTGATGTGCCATGCCCAACTGGTTGGCCCTACGTCCAAACAGGTCTAAACGCCCATCAAGCGTAAAAGACCCATTAAAGTGTCCCTAAGATACACTCACACATCTAACTAGATCAGTCGACCAATCTTATGGTCCGACCTTCCTTGGTCCATACCTGGTTTCATTTGACTTACAATCAACCCTTTGTATAATCTCTGTCTGCCCAAGTCACAAATTTGGGTCAACTTAAACCTATTGAGCGACCTCGACCAAATTGAGCACGCGTAAATCCACGCCGTCATAAGTAACCGCCCCATACATTCTTGGAGACAGTTACGCCTACTTTCCCTCCATGATTTAGGGGATTTACAAACATCCATTCAATAACAACACTATAAATATGAGTCCACATTCAATCGAAAAAGGTAACGTCATTTTGGCTATTGTGATATACATTGTTTTCATACAGTTTGATCAATATACACACCATATCTCATTATCACGTCAGAGGATATTAGCCAGATACCATCCCGTCTAGTTGTTTGTTTATGGTTTCAGGTCTAATGAGTTGGATTACATGCTAAACTAAGGCTAATCCGGACAATTCCCGCATCATCAGTTTGGTTCAATTGCCGGGAATCGAAGAATATTAGACCCTAAAATAATACAAACTTGCAAAAATGGTGTCAGACGATCATACAACTACAGCCTAAAGTGATCAAGCAAATGAGAACGCCGACGGAAACATCACATGTGCGGATGTTGGCATAGGAAACCGCACGACACACCTTCCCCCTCCTCCTAAAAACCCACTTAGGAGACCTACCCGTTCAAACAGTGTGACAGATGGAGTAGGAATCCAGGACCGAAGTAGAGAGAAGAGGCTAATGACCATCCAGGGAGGTGGTCAACAAAGCAAGAAGCACCAAACGGGTCGAACAGCTGCAGACGACCTACCAGGTCCCTCAGCTCCTCACCCTAGTAGGAAGGACTTACTATTGGAACGGATGAAGGTCCTGCAGGGCTTGTTGGAGGTCCATGACGAGCTGCTTGAGCTACCGGAGTCTCCTAGACCATAGATCCCACCAAGCAGCCCTGTCATAAAAGTTTCAACGACCCAAGAATATGGCCCTTGGACCCTCAAGAGGTTAAGGGAGAAACGAGAGGCCTCGCCCAGTGGGTAACTCGGTTAATCGTACGGGTGATCTACGAGACATGTTCAACAATAACAGGGAACAAGAAGATGCCTCGGCCCAAAGGAGGCAGTTGGAGGTCGATCGAGCCCGAGGCAGGTCGCCTTCCAGAGCCAAGGGTGCGCCCTCAGCCGGAGGTTGATCACCCCCTAGGAGAGACAGGAGGGAGAGGTCACCTCCAAGAGTTGAGAGGTATCAAACGCCTCCTCAGAGGTCACATCAAAGGGAAGAGCGTCAGAAATCAAACTCTATGTCCCATCATAGGGATGAAGGGCATGGTTTGGATGCTAGAGAATTGTTAAACCTTATGAGATGGTTAGATGATATGGAGGCAGATCGCCAGGTCAACCATTGCAAGGTCGAACGAAATGATAGCACTCTTCGACCTTTGGCTTAATGGATGTTGGACCTGGGCCCTCCTAACTCAGGGTTCAAGTTGCCCATCCCGGAAAAGTACTCGAGATGCTACCAACGGCTTAAATCATGTGCAATACTTTGAGGCTTCAAAGTGTTGGTCTCCTCCAAGGACGACGTGCTTTGCAAGGCATTGACAAGCACATTCACAGGTGCCGCCTTGACCTGGTTCCGTGGTTTGTCGACAGGTTGTATTAACACCGGAGGTATATGTGACGTAAATTTTTGGAGAGATTCTCGACGACGGAGCTCGTAAGAAAACGGTCACCGACATAAACAATATAGCCCAAGGAAAGACAAAAAGTACTATGAGCTATTTCACAAGGTTTATGGAGTTGGTTGACCAGATTGGGGAGGACTTGACCGATAGGGAGGTCATTAATTGCTTCAGGAACAGGGTGTCCTCCCCTCACTTAGATTACGAGTTAGAGCTAGGTGAGCAACCACA
Source organism: Adenophora triphylla var. japonica (assembly GCA_022495995.1). NCBI lineage: Eukaryota > Viridiplantae > Streptophyta > Magnoliopsida > Asterales > Campanulaceae > Adenophora > Adenophora triphylla. The sequence continues at coordinate 11,300 of JAFEMH010006152.1, read as the reverse complement.
AGGATAGATTTGTTTGAAAGGGCATATGACGTTGCTGTGCCCGAGGAACGTCAGGAAATGAAGAGGGGCTCCAAGCATGCCGATACGGGAGAATCGTCTAAAGGGGTGACCGCCAGGGTCGACCCATGCAATAGTAAGGGGGAAAACCGTACCAGGGTGACTAAAAAAGTCCCTGAAAACTTCACCCCTCACTGTTAGCCAGACTAAAATTATAAACACGGTTGATTTGAGACCCCCAACGCCTATGAACCCACAAATAGGTTCCGTATGGACAACAACAAATACTGTGAGTATCATAAAGATATCGGCCACAACACGGAAGATTGTTTGAGTTTGAAGAGAATCATCCAGAAGTTCTTTAATGAAGGCAGACTTGATCGATTTGTGAAAGGAGATCATCCCCCGGCTGGGGATTAACCTGCAAGGGGGCCACCCGAGCCAAGGAAACCTCGACTGACCCTTGGGGTGATTGCTGAGGAGACGAGAAACACGTCCCTCAAACACAAGATTTTTCAGCTGAATAAAGCTCCATACGTTCCACCAAGGAGGTATGTGCATGAGGATATTGCAAGGACGTACTCTACTACAACACCTTCAAGGTGGGCCTCCTGGATACTCGTTTGTCACCTTACTCAGGTCGACTGGAGGATTTCACAAATCACAAGGGGTCGATGCAAAGGGCCAGATCGAGCTCGAGGTAGATGTTGGGCAACATCCCCTGAGAACAACAGCTAAAAAGATCTTCGTTGTCATTGATGTAGTAAGTGACTACTATGCAATCCTGGGTATTCGTGACCAGGTCGCCTTGGGAATGATCCCATCGATCTCCTATATCAGAGGGTTAAGTTCCCTACCCCTCTTGGTGTTGGGTGTGTGTTGGGACCATCTAGGGAATTCCTTGACCATGTTCTCAGAGCCAAGAAGAAAAGAGAGCTCGAACTTGAAACACTTGAGGCAAGATGGAAATTTTCTAAGACAACAACTACGACCTCGAGATTGGCAACCATCCAGTGTGTTGACGAGGAGATGGAAGTGGTGCAGTATGAGGCGACCTATCCCTCACATGACCAAGTCATGATTGAGGTGACACATCCCTCAAACGGCCAGAAGGGTCCAGCTGATCCAGTGTTGGCCGATCGAGTTGTCATTGGAGACCTGTGTCTTTCAATTGACCAAAACTTGGAGGGCTACTGGTTCTGATCAACTGCCAATAGAGTTAGATAAGATGATCGAGGTTGAAGCACCACGCCTTGCAACAGAGGAGATAAGAAGGGTTAGAGAGATCATAATTGAAACCCTACAGTTTAGGGATGGTCAAGAACTGGAACCCGTGGATGAGCTAGAAGAGGTGGAAATTAACGTTGCTTATCCCGACCAAAGAATCAAGGTAGGTGTACAGTTGTCATCTTAGGAGAAGGCCGAGATCGCCGCCTTATTGCAAGAAAGATTGGATGTTTTTGCTTGAAAAGTCGAAGACATGAATGGCATTAAAGAAGAAGTGGCCATGCACAAACTTGAGGTGAACCCCACTATCAAATTCAAAAGCCAGAAGCTCAAGATTTGTAAGGAAGTCACCATCAAACAAGAGGTCGACAAGCTACTCAAATGGTGGGCATAATCGGGAGGCAACCTTCACTACTTGGTTGACAAATGTGGTGATGGGTCAAGAAAGCCAATGTAAAATGGAGAATATGTGTAGACTTTTGGACCTGATCCTAGCCTACCCAAATGACAGTTATCCATTTCCCTGAATTGACAAGTTGGTCGACTCCATTACCGTCCATACCACCCTATGTTTTTTGGACGCCTAATCAGGTTATCACCAAATCAAAATGTATGAGGAAGACATTGAAAAGACAGCCTTCCAGGCCATCGATGGGGTATATTGTTATTCAAAAATGCCATTCTGGCTGAAGAATGATGGGGGCTACTTACCAAAGGATGGTCAAAAGAGTATTTGCTAGTCAAATTGGGCGACACATAGAGGCTTACATCGACGACATGGTTATCATAACCAAGTCAGGGTGTCATGTAGCCGACCTAAGGGAAACCTTCGCCAATATACGAGCAAACGATATGAAGTTGAATCCGATTAAGTGTGTATTAGGAATGGCAGTAGGAAAGTTCCTACGGCTCATGGTGTAACAGCGAGGTATTGTAGCCAATCCTGAGAAGATTAAGGCTTTGGTCGAAATACTGGAGCCCACCTGTATCAAGGAGGTTTAATGTTTGAATGGTCGAGTAGTAGCCCTGGGGCATTTCATAGCCAAGTCGGCCGAGAGATCTCTCTCGTTCTTCAAGACTTTGAGGGGGACGAAAGCCTTTAAGTGGACGGCCGAATGTTCGTCGTCCTTTAAACAACTAAAGAGCTACCTCGCTTCTCCCCCACTTCTTAGTAGCCCGGTTCAAGAGGAAAGTTTGTACATATACTTATCAGCTGGCGATCATGCAGTTGCAGCGGTAGTCCCGAAAGAAAATGGCACCCAAAAGCCATTTTATTATGTGAGCAAGGCCCTGTCAGATGTGGAAGGGAGTTCAATGCGGAGAAAGTGGCATATGCTTTAGTGGTCGCTGGGAGGAAACTGAGGGCTTACTTCTCCACTCATCCTATTATCATGCTCACTAATGCACCTTTGAAGAAGATATTGCACAAGTCGGAAAGTTCAGGTTGACTAATCAATTGGGTGATCGAGCTAACAAAGATTGATATTGAGTATCGACCTCGAAAAGCACTCCAGCACGCAACCTTTTCGCATTTTCTAGTTGAGCTATCCTTCACCAATAGAGACGACCTAGAAGCTCCCAAACAGAAAGCTTCAAAGGGAAAAGAACTATAAAGTAGGCAAGAGGTTAGTTTGCCCGTTGATTGTTGGAATGTATATTCAGATGGGTCTGCAACCAAGAAGGTTAGTAGGGCCGGAATTGTTTTGGTCGAGCCCGAAAGCGAGAAAGTGTTCGAGGAAGCATTGAGGTTCAAGTTTCAAGCCTCCAACAACCAGGCCGAGTACGAAGCTCTAATAGCAGCCATTAAGTATGCCAAATGCTTTGGAGAAACCAAGATAGTGGCCTATTGTGATTCTCAGTTAATTGTTCATCAAGTCAGAGGTGAGTACGAGGTGCTCAACCCTATCATGGTCAAGTATTGCGGCCTAGTAAAGAACTTGATCCAGGACTTGGAGTTTTGGGAAATTCAGAGGATAGGCCGTGAGGAAAATGAACTAGCCAATCTACTCTCAAACTTGGCTACGTCTGATGAAGAACACAACCAGCTCATTTCTTACTTGAAACAACTAGCATACGAGCGAGTTCAGATCCTATGCTTGGAGAATGGTGCTAAGTGTTGGATTGACGAGATCAAGGGCACATCGAGAAGGGAGAGCTACCTGAAGACGAGCAAAGAGCTCGAGTAATCAAGAAAAAATCTCCTAGATTTACTATTTACGGGGAATTTTTGTTTCGAAGGTCCTTCATCAAACCGCTCTTAAGGTGTGTCCATCCTCAAGAAGTCCCAAATCTCCTATTCGAAGTGCATAATGGTGTATGTGGTGGACACCCGAGGGCCAGAAATTTGGAGGAAAAGATAATTACTTTGGAGTATTATTGGCCACATTTGAGGGAGGACGCTCGTGAGTTCGTGCAAAAGTGTGACAAGTGCCAAAAGTGCTGACCACCGAACAAACTACTGTGATTTCCGCTTGGCCGTTCGATATGTGGGAAGTGGATTTGATTGGACCCTTCTCACCCGCCTGTGAAAATTGCAAGTATGTGATCGTTGCCATAGACTACTTCACAAAGTGGATAGAAGCAAATCCGTTGGCTAAGATAACTGAGGAAAATGCCATCAACTTCATCCATAATTACATTTGGTGTCGTTTTGGGGTGCCACATTCAATTGTGTCCGACAAAGGCTTTCAATTTTCAATAGGTTTTGAGACAGAGATGAACAAATTGTGAGTAAAATACTGGAAATCATCAGTCGCCTATCCTTAGGGGAACAGACAACCAGAAGCGGCCAACAAGTCTTTGATTAAGAATTTAGATGGACGAGCTGGAAGATGGTTGGATGAACTACCACTTGCTCTTTGGGAAGTCGGCACAACTACTCGGGGGCCTACAGGGGAAACCCCATTTGCTCTCACTTATGGGTCGGAGGCCATGGCCCCAGTCGAGCTACAGATCCCAACAGCTAGGGTTGCACTATTTGACCAGACTCAGAAGGACCCCAATAGATTAATCAATCTAGATTTATGTCGTGATACCCCAAGGGGTATCACGACAGAAAGGTCAATAAGAGGTCCTTCAGGGACGGAGACTATGTCCTTAGGAAAATTGAAGTGACTGGGCGTAAGGACGAAAAAACAATCAGTCGCCTAACCGGGAAGGTCCATACATTATCACTAAAAAAGTAAAGGAGGGGACCTACATGATTGGCTATCTAGGAGGAAAATAGTTAATACATCCGTGGCACGCCAGTCATTTGACTAAGTATTATTTTTGAAATTTTTCTTGTGTACGAGTTGGTAAATCATCTATGTAATGGTTGCATACTCAATAAAAAAGAGTCTGCTCTCTTAAAGTTCCACCAATGATATTTTCTTGTGTTTCCCATGTTTTGGTTCGGATCCGACTTCTGGTTTATCTCGATTTTATAAATAAATTCGACTAAAGCCTTGGTTAATCTCGTTCTCTAAACAGGTTCGACTAAAGCTTTAGTCAATCTCATTTTCTAAACAGGTTCGACTAAAGCCTTAATCAATCTCGTTCTCTAAACAGGTTCGGCTAAAGCTTTAGTCAAATCTCGTTCTCTAAAACGTATTCGACTAAAGCCTTATTCAATCTCGTTGTTTAAATAAATCCAACTATAAAGGCTTAGTCGATCTCGTTCATTAAAATGCGGATCCGAGTAAAGCCTTAGTCGATCTCGTTCTTTAAACAAATCCGATTTTTAGTCAATCTAGTTAATTAAACATGTCGACTAAAGTTTTGATCGATCTCATTCTCATACTAGTCCGACAATAACACAAAGACAATTTGGCACCAAAATTCAAATAATTTTTACAAACATTTAAAGGTTGACCTCCCAAAAGTGGTCTAAAGTCAACCGTTACAAGAGTTATAAAGGAAAATTCCTCCCAAACCGGGCCAAGGCATAACCATCAATTAAAAACATAAATTAATAAAGAGCTTGTTTATTACAAAAGAGACCTACTCTATTGTTGCTACTGTTGCTCTGCTTCTTGGACCACCTGATCCTGGGTGATCTCCTCCTCCTCTTCTTCGTTGGCCTCCATGAGCTCCTGGACAATAACGTCAAAGTTCCTTAGCTCGACAGCAGGGGCGACCCAAGGCTCCAACCCATCTTCTACATCCTGCTTCACTATGACAGCCAAGTCGTTGGAGTCATATGGGACCAAGGAGTGACCAGCACGAGCTACGTCATTGTAGCGATACTCAATTGCCCATTGAGCTAGTTTTTCAACACCCAAGTCGAAATTGAGATCAACTACAGCACGACGTGCCATATGTTTGCGCTCGACCTCGAAGAAGTCCCGAGCTTGAGACACAATGATGTTGAACTCATCACTTGCCTTGTACCTTTCAACCACAACTCTCTCCCTTGCTTGGGCCTACTCCTCCCATTTAGCTCTGTCAGCCCGGTGGTCCTCGTCCAATTTGAGCATCCTATTATTATGATCCTGGGCCAATTCGAATAGTTGCTCTATATGGCCCTCCAGCTTAGCCTTGTCCTTCTTGGCTTGAGACGCCTCATTCTCTAGAGCTGCCTTTATGGGAGTCCAAACATCGAACTACTTGGAGAGGAGCCAGCTGCTCCTTAGCTACCTTCAAAGCCTAGTAGGATTTATCTCGCTCCTTCTTGACGTTAAAGTGGGCCGTCTGAAAAGCCGAACACTTAAAATCCAGATCGTGGAGTTTCTTCTTCAATTCATCAGCCTCCCTTGCCTTCCTGGAGTAGTTGGCACGGGCAACCTTCTCCTTCTCCAAGACTTCTCTCCATCCACATTTGGCCTAATCGACCAGCGCCAAAGACTGCGAGACAAAAACAAGTCGATCATACTATTGAACTAAAAATGAAAGGAAAAAACTGAGAAAAGTGAAAAGTGTTACCTCGGAGGCAATCAGACCCGAGCGATTACTAAACTCCTCAGGGGTAAGCCCCTCCTCGTAAAGGTGGCGAGCAAATCTCTATAAGTTGCTCGCCTGATGATAACCTGGCCCAGTCCCAGCTCGAGATACCGGCGGCATAATGAATTCACCCCAGTAAGAGGAGGGACATCACTCAGCATTTCCACCATGGTTTGCACCTCCCCGACATCCTTAGAGGCAGGAGCTTGAACAACAGATAGGCTAGGCCTAGAGCCCGACGGCCTGGAGGGGGCCGCGTCTTCAGCAACTATCTCCACCCTTGACCTTTTCCTGGTTCGGGTAAGGGCTAGAGTGCCTTCCGTATCGTCCTAACCTTCGAGGTCGAGCTCTAGGTCGAAAAATTCGGCCTGGCGTTCTTGATCAACCATGATTCAAGTTGTAGGTCGGTACTCAACCTCAGAACAACCTGTGTCTCAACTCTGCCTTCCGATCCAGAAGCGTCAACTTGCCCCCTCTCCAGGCCACCAGATGCCTCCTCTTCAATCGATTGGATGGGCTTAGCCCCATAAATAGGCACCATCCCTACTCCTTCTTTTGGGAGCAGGGTGTTCCGTGCAGTGACTTAACTCTCCCTACTATCTCGGGCATTGGCACGACAATGGCTCTTGCGGCTCCTACGACGATCACCTAGGTCGATGATACGCTCCATATGGCTCTCTTGGTCAGTGGTTAGGATTGGACAAACAAAAAGAAAGGAAATCAGTACAAGATAAGCGACATAAAACTTAAAGCAAAAAGAAAGCAGTAAAGGAAAGTTACTTAACGGCTATAATGATCCAGATGCTTGCAGTGGCCAGGAGTTCTCTTACAAAAATGACATTGGGTCTCAAACTTTTCCCTCTCATGGATAACCCAATATGGATACCTAGGGCTACTTATTATTGGGACCAGATGAGCGACCCCACCATCGTCGCCCATCATCATTCCAGTTTAGACATAATTGTCTTTCCTCAACTCTAATGTCTCCCAATTGACTGTGATCTTGCGATCAACGACCATCAACCTACGAGCTAACACATCGCTCCAGTCTGGGACCAGTAGTCCTCCTTCATGGGCACTGAATCAACTTCAGGCGGTGGAAACTCCCAACCCTTCCTATTCTCTACCAAAACCAAATGGCTATTCCAGCCCGAGACCTTATTGGGTAAGTTAGAAAAAAGTTTGGGAGCCTTAGCTTTGGAAGGGGTGCTAATCCCCAGGTCGTGTCATTAACTACCACCTTGAATAATCTCCTAAAGACATGCATGCAAGGTTCTTACCCCACGAACCGGCACACCATGGCAAAAGCGACCAACACCCTGACGACATTGGCACCTAACTGAATCAGCATGGCGGCCATGCACTCTAAGAACTCCCAGATGAAGGGGTCTAAAGGAAGCCTCAACCCCACCTCAAACTGGTCGTAGTAGAAGGCCACCCTGCTCGAGTTAAGGGCCCAGTGCGACCAGGATTGAGCCTTCCTTTCCCTATCAGTGAAGTGGGTTAATTGGTAGTCCCCAATGGACACCTCAAAATGGTCATGTAGAATCCTAAGGCGTTACTCAGCTGACCTCCTGCCGATTTGGGCCCTAGAGGCCAGGTAACCCCTTTCATTACGACAAAAGACTACCGTGGAGCAAAAACTATCCACAATCCTTAAGGTGGAGGCCGACGCCTCACTTTGACTAGCAACATTCTGTTGATTGTTGTCTGCCATATCTACAGAAGATAAGGAAACATAGGAATCAGTTTTAGAAGAAGAGGGAGACGAGCTACCTATGGGCGACCTAGATTCCCACGGGAAAGGATGCCTCTGACGAGGAAAAGGAGGTTTATTAGACTTAATATAAAAGATGATAATGTGGTTGATGAGTTTATTAAAGATACGGAAGCAGACTACCCGTGGGTCGTCAACAACCATGTCCCTCAAGCTCTCACGGGCCGGAAACCCAATCTCACCAAAAAACAAGTTCCATTGAGTTAAGATATTTATATAATCTTCTAAGGATAACTCTCTCCATGGACCATCTACCCTTTTGTAAACCTTAAGGTTCATAGAGTTATACCCATACTTGCCCCCATCTCAAAACCTAAAACCCTAGCCATGGCGGAAACAGAGGAAAAACTGCAAAATCTAGCCCTAAAGAATGAAATTGAGGGGTACTTGATGTTTTCGAAAAAGGAAACGAGTACAGTGGCAATAGAAGAGATCTTGCTAACGCCGGAGATGATTTCCTTGCCTGTGCTTTTGCTAAGTTCTTAAGGATTCAGAGATGGTAAAGTTTGGAACATGATTTTTTTTTCCTTTTATACCTCCCCTTTTACTTACATGAGTTGGAAATGTTTGGATAACAGTTGGATAATTATCAAATAATGGGCCGAATTAAATGCCCACGCCAATTCCCAAGGGAATGCCCAATCGACAGAATTCGTATCATTAAGTGTTACGGCGTATGAACACAGCTCATCCAACCGCCAAAAGTCAAAACGTCGAGAAACGACCTACACCTTACGAGTCGAGCTGTAAGCGTTACCTCCATCCTATATCAAAAATTAATCATAACTTCCTACTCGACATGTCGAACTAGAAAGTTGGGCCCAATGAAATGAATAAAAGTGATGGATTAGGCCCAACTGGCCGTCCCTTCGTCCAAACAGGCCCAAAGGCCCATCAAGCGTAAAAGACCCATTAAAGTGTCCCTAAGATACACGCACAAACCTAACCAGAACAGTCAACCAAGTTTATGGTCCGACCTTGCTTGATTCCAACCTTGATTTGTTCGACTTACGATCCACCCTTTGTATAATCTTTGCCTGGCCAAGACACGAATTCGGGTCGACCTAAACCTATGGGCGACCTCGACCAAACTGAGCGCGCGTAAATCCATGTCGTCATAAGTAACTGCCCCCTACATTTTGGAGACGGTTATGCCTACTTTCCCTACATGATTTAGGGGATTTACAAACATCCATTCAATGACAGCACTATAAATATGAGTCCACATTCAAACAAAAAAAGTAACATCATTTTGGCTATTAAGATATACATTGTTTATATACAGTTTAATCAATATACACACCATATCTTATAATCACGCTTTAGGGTATTAGCCGTATAATATCTCATCTAGTAATTTGTTCGTGGTTTTGGGTGTAAGGAGTTGTGATGTGATTATGAAAAAGGGAGTTGGGCCTGAACAGGAAATTAGGCCCAACAGGTATAAATGGGCCAAATATGTTTAGAGTGGGTATTAAAGTAGGCTCAGGGTCATGAGGCGGCATGGGGGATAAGGCGACCTCCGTTGACCGACATGTGAGAGTAAGGTAAATCGAGATATATACCTTGAGGAATTACAATTCAAATGTGATATGGCCAATGGCGAGAATCCTATTGTTGAGAAGGCTGGAACTGGCGGCAATCCGAGTATTGCCGCCTATCCTTTGATTGTCGCCTGGCGGGTTATGTGAAAGGTAATCCTGAGTGACAGTTGGATTGTCAGTTGGACCCACTATAAACCGTCAACTGTGGGGTGATTTGACAAGGTGAATAGAATAATTCCACTAACTTTGGAGTTGGTTGGGGACCCTAGGTGGATGATTGACAAGTGTCCCCTATGTGCAAGGCACATGGGGGCTTGGGAGTATAAAACTAGAGGAATAGTGTCATTTTCAGGGTACGTCTCTCTCTCTACTATCCAAGCTTTCTCTCTCTCTAGAACTCCATTGTTGCTTACCTATTTTGGGACCAAGTAACCTTACACTCACGCCGGAGGGGTATTGCTTGAGCCACCCCCGTCTTAGTTTACGTGTTTGCATGTGCAGGAGACCAACGAAGGACAGCCAGAGTATCCTTATTTTCAGTTCCCATGCAACCAAATTTGCTTGGCAGCATCAGTTGGTTCCATTGTCGGGACCTGAATCTTCTTATTTGTTTGGTCAGGCGAGGCTTGTTGCTGTTCTGGGTTTGTTTCAGCTGGTTGTGGTGTTTGTGTTCTTGGTAGGGAGCCCAAAAACCCTACTGTTAAAGCTGCTGTCAGTGCTTGGTGTTTGGGTAAGCCTTATTTGGGTTATTATTTGGTGTACACATTGTGCGAGCCCGGAAAGCGTTGCCGAGATGCTGGGTCGGGATAAAGGTGTTGATGAGAAAGCTGCCCGAGATCCGCTGTAGTAACTCCTAACCCAGAAGGATACGAATGTTAACTCTCGCCTTGAAATTTTTATGATGAAAAATAGAGAGTCGCCACGCCATGTTTTAAGGTACACTTTGAAAAAACTCTTTAAAAGAGAAAAGTGGTCCCTAGGGGAGGAGTCGGGTTACGTGACATTGGGAAGAACCAGAGAGTTCGCTAACACGCCTAAATCGTCCGTGGACGAGTCTTTCTAATTAAACATCGAAATAATTCAAAGTGTATGCAAACAATGATAATGTGAACAAGTGTGGTAAAAAATGAATTTTATTGATTGAACCGAGATCTTACAACTTGTGAACCATTTTTGGTTAAAGGGAGGCCACATCGATTACATGTATCGTAACAAATTACAAGCTTGGAAAGTGATATCTACAAATGAGCCAAGATGTGGTCGCGTGACACATAACATGCACCGGCTAGATGTGTCACGTGACACAGGACTCTATCCCGAGGAGACATATTGTGTCGCGTGACACAAGGTGTCCATCACAAGAGATTCGACAATTGAGCAATGAGAATAATTAGAAGCCAATACGAGATCCTAAGCTGATTCAATCAATTAAGCTTCGAAATGAACAGATTCAACAATAATAATTCAACCTAAGGGGTGTGGATGTATGGAGAGATCCACACTCCCTTGGGGAATCAAATACCAATTCCAACAAAATCCCAACTTATGAACGCACTCAATTATGCAAAAATCACAATGATGGTAAACAGAGAGATGGTGATTGGATTTCAAAGTAAGTAAGACCAGATGGAGTGCGACTTACGGAAATCGGATGAGACTATTGATGATTGAATTATGAAATGACAAAAATAAGAGAGAGAAGAGGGATTAAGATGTGTTACCCGCCTTGTAGTATCTACGAATTCCTATACCAATTTTGGTATAGAATCCTTCAATAAACTCGCTTTCCTCAGGAACTCGGGGTTGAATTTGGGAGAGGTGATGGATGGAGGATC
>JAFEMH010006151.1:37500-133559 GCA_022495995.1 Adenophora triphylla var. japonica | reverse complement strand
TGTTTGCTTGATGCATTTATTTAATTAATGTGTTTGCCTTTTGTATGGATGAATTTAACTGTTTTGATTAGTTAATGTCATCATTTGTTAAAGATGCAATGAAATGGTTTTTTAGGAAGGTCGGACCTTTTATTGAAAGCGTGAAGGCTGTACATTGTTGATCAAAGATTCACAATCGTCGGGCGTAAAGCCGTCAAAAGACACAAAAGATGTGAATACACAGACAACAAGACTCGAAGCTAGACTATAGGCGACGAGGGATTGGACCAGGCTTCATTACTCTCGGATGGCTGTAGCTCTAGAGGGAGTGGTGCTGGTTTAGGTGGCCAATCTTCCCTTGGCATGAGTCCCGGAAAGTAGCTTGCATGCGGTTCGATTTCAAACCAGATCGCGGAGGTTTTTGGCTGCTCCCCGATGATGTCCCTCCATTAGTGTTGCCACCAGTCCTTGGGGGTTTTTGATGATAGAAGTCGCTGAGGGCTACTTCTAGGAGGGCGAAGCATTCGCTGATTCGGAGTGGATTCTTGCTGATGTTGATCACCTTCATAGAATCTGCTTCTTTATCTGGGATCTCTGCTTGGACGACGTTTACAATGCCCTGATTCGAGCGGACATGCTATATCACCTTCCCTGATTAAGCCTTGGAGGAGGTTGCGCCATTGTTCGTCCAGTCGGACACCGGAATGTTGAATTGAACTGAGCTGCGATGGCTGTCCTGCAGTAAGATCCGAGAGTGTCGGCCTGAGGGTTGTCTTGGTACCGGAGGATTGGTGATGAGCCAGTTTGCAAGAGGGTTTTCGGCGAAGTAAGGGTCTACTCCTCGATCAATCTCCATTAGGGCATCCATCTCTTGATCCTCTCTCAAACATTCTTCACAGTCGCATATGTCAGAGTTGTCATCCTGACCCATGAGTTCTTCAATTTCCAGCTCGTCGCGGCTTAGAGCGTGGATGTAAGGATCCACTTCGTAGCGGGACAGGGTAGGAGAATCATCTGGGGAAGAGTATTCGGTCATGTCGGGACCTTCTTCTGGGTCATAGCTTGCTGGCCAAGCACTTGCCATTGCACTGCTTCCGCGGATCACTTCGATCGCTCCGTTGGCATTGATGAATTTCACGCATTGGTGAAGAGTAGATGATACGGCTTTCATCTGATGTATCCAAGGCCGTCCCAACAAAGCAGAGAAGGTGGGTTTGATTTCCACAACTTGGAACTCTACCGACTCCAGTTGTACGTCGAATTGGATCCTCAAGTTGATGACTCCTACGATTGGTCGTGCCGTGGAGTCGTAGGCTCGGATTACCCGAGGTGAAGGCCTTATCAGAGAAGCGGCTCGATGCGGAGTCGTTTCAATGTGCTTAAAGCGATGATGTTGACCGCGGAGCCGTTATCAATCAAGACGTTCGGGAGGAAGAACATCTCTATCTTTATGAGGATGAGGAGGGCTTCGTTGTGCCGATTCTCACATATTGGCAAGTCATCGTCCCGTGAAGGCTAAACCGCTTCCCGTGCTACCGTTGGGTCCAGCCTCGTCTGGGAACGCCCGATCCAACCATTTGTATGCCTTGGCTGGGGCAAAGATCGTAGGGAGACAGTGGCCCTTGGGCGTTCTTGTCGGAATTCCCGGTCACGAGACCTTTTGACTCTTGTTTCACGCTCCCAGTCATAGCGAGACAGCATGCTGACGGTCTCGGAAATTGCAGGGAGTCTGCTCTCGCTTGGGGTTTCGTCAATGGCTATTGAGTTTACCCTGTCGTTCTGGGGGAATGGATTTCCAATGGTATTGGGACCACGGGGGCGTTCCAATTTTCCCTCCTCAATGAGCCCCTGAATCACCTGCTTGAGTACGAAGCAATTGTCGGTGGTGTGGCCGGGGTAGTTATGGAAGGCGCAGTGCTTGCTCATATCCATGTTGGGTTTGAGGGTCTTCGGTTGGAAATTCTCGAGTGGTTTGAGAAGATTTCGCTTCACCAAAGCTTCAAATACTTGACCCAAGGGCATTTCCAGGTTATCAAAATGCTGGAACTGTGGGAAGCGAGGGGGGTTGCTATTCTTTGGGGCTGCCTGATCGCGGTTTACTTGAGCTCCGTTCTGAATGTAGTGCACTGTTCCGGCTGCTTCCTTTCCTTTGGTTGGGGCAGGAGTTGAAGTTGCCAGGTTTGTTCGATAGCGGTAAGATGAGGCAGGGGTTGCTGTTGCCTTTTGAAGACTCAGAGTCTTTTCAAACTTTGTCCCGGCGTTGACCATGGCACGGAGATCCGGATAGAAATGGTGGCTGATCAAGGTCCTCAAAGATGGTTTGAGGCAGGAATGGAAGATGTCCATCTGCTCTTCTTTGGAAAGTGGATCCATTATCTCGCTTAGCTTCCAGTTCCATCTTTTGTAGAATTCGCCCACTGGTTCGTCATCCTTTTGTTCGGTGGCTTGCAGGTCATGGCGGTTTGTTTCCCATTCAAGATTGGCGCGGTACTTCTCCAGAAAGATTTCACTGATCTGATCCCACGTGGAGCGGTTTTCTGCCTTCACATTGAGGAACCACCTTAGTGCTGTGGATTTGAGGGAATGCTGAAAATGATCTGCCATCTGTTGAGGGGTTGCCCCTTTGGCTCTCATACCCAGGACGTAGGTGTCGATGTGGGTTTTTGGGCATTCTGTTCCGTCAAACTTTTCCATTTCCGGCATCCTGAACTTTGGAGGGAGAGGGACCACTTTGTTCGGATCGGTAGGCAGGAGGGAGTCCTTCCGAGAACTAGCTAGCTTGCCTTGCATGTCTTTCATCTGTTCGATCAACCAAGCCATGTGAGGGTCAGCTGTCTGAGGTGGGTTACCGTTTTCAGGGACGGAAATCGAAGATGGAGGTGGATTGGCTGATGGGATCGCCATTCGGGAGTCTTGGGGAGGTAGTTGAGTGTATACCAACCCATACCCTGGGGTGTTGAAGTTGAGGGCGTGATTGCCAGGTCCGCTAAGGGCTGTGTTTGGGAACTGGGGAAACGATTCGTTAGCCCCAATTGGCAGGCTAGCAGGTGGCAAACTTGAGATGTCGGGATATCCGCTCGGGATGCCTGTCCCTGGTAAGAATGGGGACTTCTGATTGTGATTGCGAGGCTCGTATAGAGGCAAAGGATTGAATCCTGGGGGATACCGAGATGCACTGGGATCTGGCGGAGCAGGCACGTATGTGTGCTGTTGGTAATGAGCTTGATGTGCAGAGCCGGGAAACTGACTGATCTGAGGCAGGCATGTCGGAGCTGCTTGACTGATGCCGGAGGGGAGCTTTGAGCGAGAGCTGCTTTGCGTTGCTGGGATCTCGTAGCTTGGCGGAGGCGGGACCTGCTGATAGCTTTGAGAAACCGGGGGAGCCGGTATGTCTTCGTCTTCTATGAGAACAAAGGTTCCATCAGGTTGGGGAACTGCAACTGTTCCTCGAAGACGCAAGGTGTCGACGATCCAGGCTTGCTGTTCTTCTTGGCGCTTCTTGATGGCTTCGAAGGCTCGCAGCACCTCCTCCATTGTCTGGAGATTCCTTAGTGGCGGGGTTCCGTTTCCCTCACTGTTATCTGTTGATCCCGTCATGGGGGAGTATTGGACGGTGCGGACCGTTGAACTGGAAGGGCTATCGGACCTTGTGACCTCAATACTGAAAAGGCGGCTTCCAGGGATTCTCAACCACTCTCGGTTCGCTGGAGGGGGTGACGGGCAAGGTTTAGACACAGGAATGGCCTAACGGGATAGAAGGGGGAAAGCTCACGTGGCATGCGGTTTCCGTTTCTTTTATTTTTGATTTTTTTTTTTGTTGTTTTAATTTACTTAAAACATGTTTTCTCAGAATCCTAGGTAGGTTGGAAAAGATTGCTCTTCTTTTTCGCAACTATGCTAGATCCTGGGTCAGTGGAGACCATCTGTGCGGCTATAAGCCCCTCGTTTTGCACCTGTATTTCGACATCCCGGGGTGGACAGCCCCAGGCGAGGGTCCTATAGTGCAAGCGGTTTCCACCGGCCTAAAAGAAAAATCGAACCTAAGGACCGAGCCTGTCATGTTCGTTTTGATGCGTTAGCCATGTGAATAGTGAACCGAGCCGGCCACTGAGTCAAGATCAGGTCAAGAGTTCGGCATGACCTCTCTTTACCTTGCTTGCGCAAGGGATCTGTGACGTTGGGCGTTGGCTGGGTCATATCGTCATGGCTGACGTATCAAAGGCGTGATGACATGGTGTCATGCGAGCATGGATGTATATCCGGGACGGAACATCGTCTGGGTGTAGCTTCGGAAATCAAGATCAGGTCAAGATTTTAGCATGACCTTTCATCGCTTTGCTTGCGCAAGGGATCTTGAGTTCCGAGCCTTGACTCAGAAAATGGCCGGCATGGTATATGTATCCAGGCTGTATGACACGGACTGGGTAAAAACCAACCGAGTCTGGACAGAGTGTGACTCAAGACTCAAACGTGCAGGGTTGACGCTTGGCTAGGATGGGATGTTTGGAATGATCCCGTGCGCGCCCAAGAGGCCTAGGAAGACCAAACGGACTGCAACTGAGACCACTCCGGGTTAAGGGTTGTAGCCAGTGCGTGTATCCGAGGCAAGACGGTGTGCATAGTGTGCGGTGTAACCGAGGCAAAGCAGTGAGTAGAGTGCGGTGTAACCGAGGCAGCAGTGCGCGTAGTGTGCGGTCTCTAAAATTCTTTTTCTGAGTAAAATAGAAATTTTTGAAGAATTTTAAATGTATGCACAGATGTATATTGATGCATTTTTTTGTATTTTTATTTTTTTGTAAAATAAAAACGAAGCACGTGCACACACACACAACAGTTAAAGGAAGGGGTAAAATGAAAGTTTGACCCTCATCATTGTTTTAAAAATCTTTTGTTTTGTTTAAAAGTTTTTAAAACAAAATTTCCCCAGCAGAGTCGCCAACTGAAATTACCCGGGATCCGGCTCGCGCGCGGGGCCCCGTGCATCTCGCGTTCGTCGCTGTTCGGGAAAGTCGCCCGGATCCGAGAGGCAGCACAATCGCGCCCCGGCATCTGGCTTATTCCGTCTTAGCGTTGCGCGTTGGAGGTGTCTCGCCGTTTTGCTTTCGCATTTTGTAGAGTCGCCACGCCGTTTTTATTAAGCCCAAAACATTGAAAAAGGGCATCAGTTTAAAGATAAATTTTAAACTGTTTTTGTGTGATGAGATTTTGAGTTCGGAGGTCAGATGACTCCCCGGGAAGAGAATATTAGAATATTAGAGCTCACCCGAGTAGCCTCGTAAAACGAGTCTTTCGGATACCCCTAATATCCTTTAAATGTTGTGTGTGTGTGTGTGTGCTTTTAAAAATGCATGCTGTATCGGATGTCTACATTGTATTGAAATGTATTGAAATAGAATATGAAGGAAGCCTTACCAATGTTGGTTCGTGTCTGTCTTCCGCAGGGGAATAGTGTTTGAGGTCGGAGTAGCGTTCCGGATTGCTTCAGGGATGCCGGTTGTCCGCGGACAGAGTTTCGGCGTGAGTTGAAACCGTAGGCTGCGTTTGGGCAGAGGTTCGGCGTGCGTGGGGATCGTCGGGATCAGTCGGGCAGAGGTTCGGCGTGCGTTGGAATCGTTGGTTGGATTCGGGCAGGTTCGGCAAGGTTTGGGATCGCCGGTTTGACTCGGAAAGAGCCGGACACCGTGGGAAAGACTGTGCAAGGCCTCTGAGTACCACGAGGGGCCTCAGAGTACCTCGAGATTGCCTCGGGGCGGCGCGGGAGCGTCTCTAGAGCGCTCGGAGAGGCTTCGAGCACCTCGAGGGGGCTCTAAGGCCTCGGAAGGATCCGAAGGGGCCGGAATGCCTCGAAAGGTCTTAGAAGGGGAGCCAGAAGGCTTAGGGAGGAAGAGAGAAGTGGGAGGTGTGTGAAAATGAGGAGGGGGAGCCCTCTATTTATAGTAAAAATTTCGGAGCAAAGAGGTCCGTACGGACCTTCTTGGTTATCCAGAATTTTGGATTTCCTCGATTTGAGGGAATCTGCAATGATGGAGAATATTCTGGAATGATGATGTCCCCCATGCAATAAGGTCCGTACGGACCATCTTGCATGCAAAGAGGTCCGTACGGACCAACTCTGCAGGGAAGTCATCATTTCTTCCGGGATTTGAGGGAATATTGTGGACTTTAAGGGGATTTAGTAATCATTGAAACAAAGAGGTCCGTACGGACCTTAATTGCTTTTCTGATTTCCTGAAAATTCCCAAAAGGTCCTTTTGTCCCTTTTTATCCCAGAAAGGCTCCTCCCCTGGTTTAGTTGGGGGTTTGAGAGGGTTTTGAGAGGGTTTGGAGTGAGAGAGGTCTCTGAGACTGCGTGGATGAGTCTACGGTGTTTCCCGTGTGTTTGAAAGGGAGTGATCCAGATTGGGGTACTTACAAGGGGGCATTGTCAGTGGCTCAGTATTCTGCAAAATTTATAGAGTTAGCAAGGTATTGCCAACATCTTGTGCCAGATGAAAGCAGGAGGGTTTATAGGTTTGTTAAAGGATTGAGGTTGGAATCAGGAAGCAATTGTTGACGCACGATTTTCCTACCTACCAGGCGGCAGTTAATATGGCCTACAGAATTGAGAATGATATTGATGAACAAAAGGGTAAATCAGAGGCAAGTGGAAGCAAGGCTAAGTCTCAAGGCCAGAGTTCAGGATAGGGCAAGAGTCAGACTAAAGCTTCAATTGCTGGAGTGGCCAAGGGAGGTACAATTACAGTTTCAACAAGGCCTGTATCCCGTCAATTTGGAACTGTTTGCAACTTTTGCAAGAGGATAGGGCATTCTGAAGACAACTGTTGGAGGAAACAGGGTAAATGTCTAAACTGTGGTGAAATGGGGCATTTCAAGACGGACTGTCCTAAATTTAAAAAGGGTCAAGCTCCGGGTGGTAAACAGTAAGGTGATCAGCCCAGAGGTGGTGTGAAAAGATATGTAGAGGAAAAACCAAAAGAGAAAGTGCAAGGCAGAGTGTTTGCCTTAGGCCGAGGTGAGGTAGATCCTACGGCGGTGATTAGAGGTATTGTCCCTGTCTCAGGGGTCAGGGCTCGTGTTCTTATCAACCCTGGATCGTCTCATTCATATGTGGCATCTCATTTTTCATTTACATTGCATAAGTTGCCTATGTTGTTACCTTATGTGTTAGAGGTTTCTACTCCTATGGGAGAGCACCTCGAATCCTCTTTGATCTATCATGACTATGAGGTGATTATTTGTAGGCATGTATTGCCAGTGGATTTGGTAGAGTTACCAATCCGAGATTTTGATGTTATTTTAGGCATAGACTGGTTGAGTTCTTGTCATGCCTTGGTGGGCTGTCGCAGAAAGCAAGTCACCTTTTCTATGCCTGATGTGCCTGTATTTGTCTTTGATGCTGATAAATCTTTATTTGGCATTCATGTTATTTCTGCACTAAAGGCTAGAAAGTTATTATCTAAAGGGTGTGAGGGTTACTTGGCATATGTGGTAGATTCTGGTAAGAAGTCTCCTGAATTATCTTGTGTGCCAGTTGTGAATGAGTTCAGTGACGTATTCTCAACTGAGTATAGTATGCCTCCAGATAGAGAAGTGGAGTTTTGTATTGACTTATTGCCAGGTACTTCACCCATTTCTAAGGTACCCTACAGAATGGCTCCAGCTGAGTTGAAAGAGTTGAAACTTCAGTTGCAGGAGTTGCTTGATAGGGGTTTTATTCGTCCCAGTGTATCACCCTGGGGAGCACCAGTGTGGTTTGTTAAAAGAAGGATGGTACTTTGCGATTGTGTATTAATTACAGACTACTGAATCAAGCTACAATTAAGAACAAATATCCTCTTCCTCACATTGATGATTTATTTGATCAACTCCAAGGTTCCATTATATATTCTAAGTTGGATTTACGTAGAGGATACCATCAGTTGAAAATCAAGCCAGATGATGTGTCTAAAATATCTTTCAGAACAAGGTACGGGCATTATGAATTTCTTGTTATGCCATTTGGGTTGACTAATGCACCAGCAGTCTTCATGGACATGATGAACAGGATTTTTAAGCCGTATCTTGATAACTTCGTTGTTGTTTTTATTGATGATATCCTGGTATACTCAAAATCCAGGGAAGATCACGAGAGGCATTTGAGAATTGTTTTATCCGTGCTTCGTGAGAAACAGTTGTTTATGCCAGATTCAAAGAAATGTGAATTTTGGCTGGAACAGATTTCTTTCTTGGGTCACGTGGTATCCAGTAGTGGTATTGCAGTGGATCCTTCAAAAATTGAGGCCGTAGTCAACTGGAAACAGCCTTCTACTGTGACAGAGGTTCGTAGTTTCCTTGGTTTAGCGGGGCACTATCGAAGATTTATTGAGGGATTTTCGAGGATTGCAACTCCGTTGACCAGATTGACTAGGAAGGATGTACCATTCATTTGGGATACTAAGTGTGAAGCTGGTTTTACTGAACTGAAGAAGAGATTGACTTCAGCTCATATTCTTACACTTCTAGAGGGTTGTGAGAACTTTATTATTTTCAGTGATGCCTCTAAAGAGGGTCTGGGTTGTGTTCTTATGCAAAATGGGAAGGTAATTGCGTATGCTTCGAGGAAGTTATCACCAGAGGAGCATAGTTATCCTACCCATGATATGGAGTTAGCAGCTATTGTGTTTACATTGCATAAGTGGAAGCACTACTTGTATGGGGCAAAGTTTGAGATATTTACAGATCATAAGAGCCTGAAGTACTTGTTTACTCAGAAGGAACTAAACAACAGACAGAGGCATTGGTTGGAGCTTCTGAAGGATTATGATTGTGTTATTTCTTATCATCCCGGGAAGGCCAATGTGGTAGCTGATGCTATTAGCCGTAAGGCTCATCTATCGTCCTTGGTATCTCAGGAATTGAAGGGGGATATGTTATTTGCCAATGTTAGAGCTGTTCCTACTCTTTATGGAGATCTTATGGAAGCTCAGTTGCATGATGAGGAATTGAAGAAAATCAGGGACAAATTTCAAGATGGCAAGTATGGGGAGTTTTCATTGAACAAGGATGGAATTCTCACCTTCAAAGGCAGAATTTGTGTACCTTCTTCCCCAGAGATCAGAAGACAGGTATTAGAGGATGGCCATAAGTCCCAATTTGCTATTCATCCAGGGAGCACCAAGATGTATCAGGATTTGAAAAGGGGTTACTGGTGGAATGGCATGAAAAAGGAAATTGCAGAATTTGTATCAAAGTGTTTGACTTGCCAACAGATCAAAGCTGAACATCAGAGGCCAGCTAGACTACTTCAACCACTTGATATTCCAGAGTGGAAGTAGGAGGGCATTTCTATGGATTTTGTGACAGGATTGCCTCCTACTCCAAAGAAGATGGATGCTATATGGGTGATTGTGGATCGGTTGATCAAATCAGCTCATTTTCTTCCAGTTTCAACCAAGTATTCCTTGGAGAGATTGGCTCAGTTGTATATCCGTGAGATTGTGAGATTGCATGGAGTATCTGTCAACATTGTTTCTGATCGGGATCCGAGATTCATCTCGCGGTTTTGGAGGGCTTTGCATGAAGCCTTGGGGTCTAAGTTGAGTTTCAGTACAGCATTTCATCCTCAGACTGATGGGCAGACAGAGAGGACCATTCAGATTCTTAAGGACATGTTACGAGCTTGTGTTATGGACTTCCAGATATCTTGGGAAGACCATTTGCCTTTAGTGGAGTTTGCCTACAACAATAGCTACCAGTCCAGCATTGAGATGGCAACATATGAGGCACTGTATGGGAGGAAATGTAGATCCCCAATGTGTTGGGATGAGGTTGGTGAGGCTAGACTTTGGGGTCCAGATTTGGTTAGAGACTCAACTGAAAAAGATGAAGGTGATCCGTGACAGATTGCAGACAGCCCAGAGTCGCCAGAAGAGTTATGCCGACACGAGAAGAAGGGAGTTACCCTTTCAGGTTGGTGATTTTATGTTCTTGAATATCTCACCTATAACGGGGATCAAGAGGTTTGGCAACAAAGGGAAATTGGCTCCGAGATTTGTTGGTCCATTTGAGGTGTTAGAGAAGGTAGGTGAGTTAGCCTATCGTTTGGCTCTACCTCCATCTCTTTCTTCTCTTCATGATGTGTTTCATGTGTCCATGTTGAGGAAGTACTGCTATGATTCCTCTCATGTGTTGAGTTCTCCTCCTGAGGATGTCCAGGCGGATATAACCTATGTTGAGATACCTTTACGGATTCTGGAGAGGCAGGTCTAGGAATTGGGTACCAAGAGTATTCCCGTGGTGAAAGTTCTTTGGAAGAATCACACCATTGAGGAAGCTACTTGGGAATTAGAATCTGAGATGAGGCAGAAGTATCCTGAGTTGTTTGATCATTCAGGTAAGTGAAGTCCAAATTCGGGATGAATTTTGTTTAAGGGGAAGTGAGTGTCACGACCCTAAACCTAGGCACAATTTTGGTCACACGTGAAGCACGTGGGGTTGGGTATGCCTTGCATATCATCCTTTGTTTGTTGGCATTTGATTTGCTTACGTGTTCATTTGGCATGTTTTATGAACTATGTGATTTTTAGATGTTATTAACTTGATTGAAGCTTATAATGTCTAAATGATGGAAATGAGGAGTTTGTGTAGTATATTGATAACACTTGATTTTTGAAGTGAAAGTGTTATAAAAAGTTGTAAGGAGCTTAATTGTAAAATAAAGCCTAAGGTGGTTGTTTGTAGTTACTTGATTCCTAGAGGAGTTTGGTTGTAACTAAGTGATATATATCTTCTTAAAGCTTCCTTAAGAAGCTTATTTACGTTTCCTCAGTTTCTACTTCTTTCTCCCAGCCAAGAGGTTTCCCAAACCCTTGTTCAACTTATAAAAATCACAAAAATTCAGCCTTGTTGTTGTTGATGATTCCAACTTGGAAATATTGCAAAGGAAGGTGGATAGAGCTAGTTCATCCAATTATCTCTCTCTTTTAATTGAATAACTTGGGTAAGTTGTTATGGTTCTTTTCCAATAACTGCTCACTTTGTGTTTAATAATGTTATTATGAACATGTGAATGGTTATTGATAAGTTTGGTAAGTTATTTTGATGTTTGAAAAGGAAACAAACTAAGTTGGTGTTGATCAACTTGGCAAAGGGTGGTATTATGGATTGGTAATTGTTGTATTCATGTGTATTAATGTTATATGGCATGAAGGAAGGATAGGTAAAGGGTTAAACTAAGGTATATTGAGGTTTGAAGTCAGTTTAGTACACCCTACAGTTGCTGGAAATGAGAAGAGTGGTGTTGTTGTGTTGCTGCTGATGTTGTCAGCTTCAGCAATTGATTCTGGTGGAAGGGCATGACTCGTGCCCTAGAGCACGAGTCATGACCATGACCCTCAGGGTTACACTCGTGAATTGCAGTCGTGAGCCTTGGACCATTTGTGCAGCACTGGGGCACGACTCGTGCCTACCTTCACGACTCGTGCCTAGAACTGTACCAGGTTAGCAACTTTGCAAGGTTTTGGACCTAATTAAAAGGGTATAGATTTAGTACTTCTTCAACTATGCTTGTAGTACAAGTTTAGTACTACAATGTGGAGCTTGGAATAGGCTAAAAAGATATTGGCAAGATCTTTAAATAGTGGCATGAAATTGCTTGAAAGGCAGTTTTGACACTTGAACTATTTCAATCTGCAGCTTTGATCCTTTTTCTAGGTCTTGAAAACCTAGACTAATCAATATGAAATAGAATACTTTTTAACCCTGAATCTAGTAAAACTTTAGTACTACATTAGGGAGCTTGAAATGGTCCAATTGGATAATGGGAAGTGCTTTAAATAATGTCGTGAACATGCTTGCAAGGCAGTTTATGAAACTTAAACCAAATGTTATACAACTTGGTATTTGATCTTGGAACCAAAAGGGAAGTGGTTTAATGTTGTATTGTAATTGCGTAGGGCTACTTATATGTTATTTTACCCCTACGTGATGACCTATGTAGGGTTATTTGCTCTATAGTGCCTAAAAGTGAATAGGGCATTACTTCCTTGGTTTGAACAGGAGGGATAACACCCTGTTTCTGGTTTCCATAGTATGAAATGAAATTGTAAGACTTATGTGACATAATTTGTGTCATAAGTGCTTACCTGTTTATAGTGTGGTGCATATAGTGTTTCATATATGTTGCACTGTTTCTTTAGTTGAGCATGAGTTTTAATACCATGTCCTTGGATTGTGTTATTATTCAATAGTGTTGAAATATATGTGCACTATTGTGATTGAATTAACATGAATTATAGTTCCCTGTTATATACATTGGTGTCCCATAGGGTGGACTTATTTTCAAGTATCTGTTATGTGCTTGAACATGGTGATATCAACTGATCTTTTAGGGGTATATGGGATACTATCACTTATGGGAAGATATCTCATAAGGTGTTTAGATTTCCTTATACTTGTGACCTCTCCCCCTTCTGTGGCCACGGTCTAGGGGTGTGCAACTTCTATGGATATGTGCAGTCATGCTATATGATAGATGATAACTTATATGGATCTCCGTTAGAGGTCGTATAAGCAGTGAAGGTGCACCAGCAGTTCACGAGAGGAGTATTACTCCCACCATTATACTATATGTGATTTAGATGGGAAAGGTATCATAATATGTTTACTGTTTCCCAATGTGATCTTGGCAACCTGATTGTGTGTTGCATATTGTATGACTTATTGGTCAGGAAGAAAAGGTAACGCAATGTGTTTACTGTTTTCTAATATGAGCAACCTGTTTATGTGTTGAATATTGTATGGCATATTGTTGCATACATAATAGCTTGCTAAAATTTTATCTCACCCCTTCTCCCTTTATTGTTTTAGATCTCGCTGAGACAGGTGGACCGGACCTGTGAGGCCGGGGGAAGAGTTTGGACTCCTTTTGGGTTGTCAGGGTATGAGTTATTTTGGGAGTTGGGGCTGGACTTTGGTTGTTATTCTTTTGGGAAATGTGTTGTATATAAAGTTTTACAAACATGTTTCAGTTGTATGGTGTTGTAAGTAACTTTAACTTGGTTTGTTTGATGGTTGGCTTGTGTAAGCCTTTTTAGTTGTAAAGTTTGTTTAAAATAGGTTGTGTTTGATCTAAACAGGTTTATATATCACCTCTGTGTGAAAAGGTTATTTCAAAATGGTTTTAAAAATGTGTTGTTTACTTTTCAAGTTAAAGTAAAGAAAAGTCTTATGGAAATGGTATATTTTGGGACCCTTCATCCTGGGACACGGTTTATAGGTCCGGGAGTTGGAGGCGCCCACGGGTAGTGTACTAGAGTAGCTAACATTAATAGCTCTCTTAATGACACACGGAGAGGTTCATAAGGGTGCCTTTAGATCAATTAAATGATAAAGGACTCACACGGTGAGGAAGCAGAGATCCATTCACTCACCTCCTAAACGTCGAATAGCACATATGGTATGAAACACATGTTACGGCGGAGATACTCTGCAAGAGTTATGTCCATCTCTATAAACACCGTACGAGTCTTAGTTCATTCGCAAACTATGTGCATAACTTGAGTATTAATATGCTCGCTATCAAAATTTCCAATAAAAAACTCGCACTCGACTTTTATAGGCTAAGGGGTAATAAGCATCATCCATATCGACTTGAAGTGTAGACAAGTCACATCTTGACTCTAATCAAGGCGACCTACACTTTATCTTTCTATGATATGCTCGCTCTCTAAGCGCCATACATAGACATGTCTCATCTCTACTCGCTAACACAACACTAGAGGCGATTGCTTGTGTGAGTAAGCCAATCTATAGCCACTTTCAGGACATCGAACATTGTGAATTACACTAGTCAAAACTCGTAAACACAGAAATTGAGAAACAAAAAATGAATAATACTTTATTCAAAATCATATGTTTCTCAAGTATAAACTGGTCATAAGCTAAGAGCTACATCTTACGTAGTCCAAGGGACTTTTAAATGCTTAACAAAAGAATCCCTAGCAATCAGCTTAGTAAGCGGATCTGCCACCATCTGACCAGTAGAAATGTGATTCAAGACCACTTTCTTACGAGTTGCCATGTCTATAACATAATGGCACCTAATCTGTATGTGTTTGGTTTTTTCGTGATATTTAGGATCCTTTCCATAGTGAAGTTCAGCCATGTTATCACAATAAATTAACACTAGTTCCTTCGCACTAGGAACAATGCCTAAATGACGCATAAAACGTCTCAACCAAACATCTTCTTGAACTGCTACAGAACATGCCACATACTCAGCCTCCATGGTAGATAAGGCTATACAGGATTGTTTCTTACTACTCCAAGATATGGCGCCATTATTTAGTAAGAATGCATATCTTGACGTGGGCTTACGCTCATCCAGATCGCCAGCCCAATCAGCATTGCTGTATCCAACAAGGCTAAGATCTTTCCCTTGATAGCATAACATGTAGTTTGATGTTCCTTTGGGTACCTAGTTATCCTTTTGACTACTTTCTAGTGAGCAAGTCCTGGATTAGCCTGATAGCGGCTAATAAGTCCAACTACATTGCATATATCAGGCCTTGTACACATCATTGCGTACATTAGACTACCCACTGCACTCGAGTAGGGAACTCGAGACATTTTCTCTTTCTCTTCTGGAGTTTTAGGACCCATATCAAGACTCAAATTAAGGCTCTTATCAACTGGAGTATCAATTGCCTTACAATCATGCATTCGGTATTTTTCTAATAATTTGTTAATGTAGGTCTCTTGAGACAATCCAATGAGTCTCTTTGACCTATCTCTAACAATTTTCACACCGAGCACATAATAAGCATCACCCAAATCTTTCATCTCAAAGTTAGATGCAAGCCAATTTTTAGTTGCTTCAAGCAACTCTTTATCATTCCATCCAATAAAATATCATCAACATATAATGTCAAAATCACAAAATGCTTATATGATCCCTTAAGATACACACAATGATCTTCCTCTAACATGGTAAAACCATCTTTTAGAACAGCTTCATGAAACCGAATGTTCCATTGCCTAGAAGCTTGTTTTAAGCCATATATAGACCTTTTGAGCTTGCAGACTTTGTGCGCTCTTGGCCTTTGACTATAAAGCCACTAGATTATTCCATATAGATTTCTTCCTCTAATTCCCCATTTAGGAATGCAGTTTTGACATCCATTTGATAGAGTTCTAGATCCAAGTTTGCTACTATGGCTAGAATGAGACGAATCGATGCAAACCTTACCAATAGAGAGAAGGTCTCATCATAGTCATTCCCTCCTTTTGGGTGAATCCTTTCGCCATGAGGCGAGCTTTAAATCTTTCAATGGAATTATCTGCCTTCCTTTTGACTTTTAAGACCCATTTGGCCCCAATAGTCTTTTTGTTGGGTTTTATGGGTCCATGCGCAGCGGAATTAAGCATCAAATTAACACAAAACCCAAGCCCTAAGATCCGTTCTATACGATTAAATTGAATTTCTATGAGATAGAATTTACCAACCTTAATTGCTTTCCGGTCTTGAGCTATCGAACAATTTATTGGTGTGATTTTGAATCACAATCTTCAATCTTCAAGAACCTTTCAATCTTCAGATTGGAACTCTAGGCCTTGATCGTCAAACGAGCGAAGACCCTCTATTGTTGTATCCACACGTAAGAATGAACCAAGAACGATTTCTTGATGATTGCTAGATCAAAACCTTGAAGAATATTGAGAGTATTTTGTTATGATTTTCCATTGAAAATTTCGGCCAGCCATTAGGGTTAACAGACCTCTCATATTTATACTACTTTAGTGTAAATATGTTTCCTAATCGAATTAGGAGAACAGGCTGTCAAAAACGCGTCTGTGGCTAGTTATGTCGCGTGACATACTTAGCCAGTGGCTAGTTATGTCGCGTGACATAACTAGCCAGTGGCTAGTTATGTCGCGTGACAAACGTTGCCATATGCAGGAACTCTCAATCATTCTTCCTTTGGTTTAACCAATTCATTCTAGTTGTGTGTGACCCAATAGGATTATATTATGTTGGCAATGAGTTCGATCATATCGAATCCCATAAGACATAAGCGGACTCTAGCAAGCCATTATGTCTACCCAAATAATATAACGTAAGAGTTCACGTTTCCAATGGTACACTTCCATTTCTCCCTTTGTCTCACGATGTTATATTGAACACAAGTCATGGTCCACGTTGTATTTGTTCAATGCTTTCTCGATCTTGAGTATAATGATAGTCCAATCGTATTGGGGTGTGGCCACACGCTTTTATCATTATCACTCATCGAGGGGCCCAAACAAAACATCTCTCTTTCGAGGGACAAATTCCATCTTGACTTATCATCCTTCCCATCATGAATCCGATCATGCCAAAGATAGCCTTTATAGATATCGTGTTAAGATACCGTTTGACTAAAATCAAACATAACTTTTCATCATATGTAAGGTCATGATAATCTCAGGTCTAGGGACTAAATGAAGTGACCATATGAGATTTAATTATGACATTTGACCATGACATAAATCTCATACGGGTCAAGTCCAGTCACTTGTTCTCTAACAAGTACCCATAATTTCAATGTGCATCTCTATGCATATAATCATCATATGATTATCCATTGACAATTATACTAATTATTCTCTTAATAATTAGGGACGGAGATTATTACAATAAATATGCAAACTATATAATAATCAAATAATAAACATAAACGATAAAGATGATACATAACGGTTTTCAGTTAAACATAACTAAAGCCTAGGGCATTACACCAACAGTCTCCCACTTGCACTAGGCTCCATTTATGTATCGAATACTCATGGATCTAACATGCCCACCATGCTTCTGCCTATGCGAGGGTCTTTGTAAGTGAATCCCTTATGTCATCATCGGTTGATATTTTGTATATCTTAACGTCTTCTCATTCTTTATGAATTCCTCGAAGAACGTCTAAGTGAGTGTTTGGATCACCGTTGTGATTTTGGTTCCATTGTTAGCACAAATGACACCATTATCACAACAAAGTTCCACGGATTAGTGATACTTGGAAAAACACTTGGAGTGTTTCCAAAACACTAAATGAACTTTTGATCCAACCGCCTCTTTCGCCTACATCGTATGTTGCTAAAATATGGCCTTAGTAGTAGAATCGGCTATAATTTCTGTTTGGAACTCTTCCAATCAAAATTGCACCTCTAATAAGCATAAACACAAATCCTAATTGCGATTTTAAAATAACTTTGTTAGTTTGGAAGCTAGCACCTATGTAACCCTTACAACAAGATTAACTTCCAATCTTTCAAATCCCAAGAACGTATCCTTAGTTCTTCTTAAGTACTTAAGGATCATCTTGACTGCCATCCAATGGTTCTCATCACAGGATCAGATTGGTATCGACTCATCATGCTTAGAGCATATGAGACGCCGGGTCTAGTACAAATCATGGCATACATGACAGATCCAAATGCCGAAGCATATGGAACTTCATACAGTTGTCATAAGACAATGAATAGTGCTAGGAGAAATACCATGACCCATTGACAAGCTACTCTTCTTAGACTCTTCTAAGAATCTTGTCAATGTGAACACTTTGACTCAAACCAATTTATCCTTCTAGATCTATCTCTATAGATCTTGATGCCAAGGATGTAAGCGGCTTCACCCATATCTTTCATTGAGAAACCTTTCCTTGACCTAGACTTAACAGTCTTAAGTGTCAGAACTTGTTTTTCCAATGAGTAAGATATCATTGTAATAAAACAATAGAAATAATACTACACTCCCACTGAATTTCATGCATACACAAGATTCATTTTTGTTCTTTGATGAAGTCAAACTCTTTGACCAATTCATCAAAACAAAGATTCCAATTCCTTGAAGCTTGCTTCAACCCATCTCATGGATCTTTGCAACATGCATACTTTATTAGAGTTTCTTGGATCGACAAACTATTCGGGTTGTGTACTCTACACATCCTTAATAATCTTTCCATTTAAAGAAAGTCGTTTGACATCCATTTGTCATATCATATAGTCACAATATGTGATAATGGCAATTGAAAATCTAACAGACTTTGGCATTGTAACTGGCGAAAAGGGTCCCATCATAGTCAATACTATGAATTAACCTAAATCCCTTTGCTACAATCCTTAGTCATGAAAGTACACACCTTCCCATCCATGTCGGTCTTGAAGACCTTCTTGCATCCCATTAGTTTTTACACCTTCAGGTAGCCCAATCAAGTTCCAAACTTGATTGTCAAACATGGATTGTAATTCGGATTCCATGGTTCCTAACCATTTATCCAAATTAGGAGTGGACATCGCCTCAAGATAGGAAGTAGGATTGTCATTCTCAATGACTTCCACTTTATTACTTTCCGATACGAGAAATCAATATTTCTTGAGTTTGGATTGTAACCTATCCGATCTACGATGGACTTGTGCATCTTGAACCGGTTCCACAACTCCTTTGTGAACTTGGTTCCGTCTCTACTTTTGGTTCCATATTATTTTCGGGTTCTTGAACTTCTTCAAGATTAATTTTACTCCCACTAGATTCTTTATTGAGAAACTATTTCTCAAGAAACAAATCGTGTAGAGCAACAAACGTTTTGTTCTCTTTGCGATTGTAAGATTAATTTCCAAAAATAACTTTGTCAAATTTGGTGCTAACTTATAAGAGACAATTCTCTTTACATAAGACTCGCAACCCCAAATTTTCATGAAAGATAGACTAAATTTTCTTCCATGCCACATCTCATGTGGGGCCATAGGAACCGATTTAGTAGGGACTCGATTCAGTCTAATCGCATCATTTCTAATGCATATCCTCAAAAGGAATTAGGAAAGTCAACTTGACATATCATCGAATGAACCATGTCTAACAGGGTTCAATTCCTCCTCTCAGACACACCATACAATGTGGTGTTCCGGGTGGAGTCAACTTTGAAACGATTTCATAGTTTTGAGATGATTGTCAAACTCTTGGTTCAAATATTCATTACCTCGATCTAATCGAAGTACTTAACAGTTTTACCAAGTTGTTTTGTACTTCATCTTTGAAATGTTCAAAACATCTCAAACGATTCACCTTTGGACTTCATCAGATAGACATAATCATATCTAGATAAGTCTTTAGTGAAATATGATGAAATACCGAAGTCTTCCCCTAGCAATGCTACTTAACAGTCCACATACATCTCATGTATAATGACCAATAAGTCACTAGCCCTCCCACTACTCTTAGTGTAGGGTGGTCTGGTCGATAATCCCAATAAACAAGATCCACATTCCTCAAATGATTCATCGTCATATGAGTCTAAAAGTCCATGTTAATGGAGTTTAGATATATGTTTCTTATTTATCTGACCAAGCCGGCAATGCCATATGAACGCATTGTTCATATTGTTCGGTTTAGAATTCCCATTTATATTTTAGATATCTTCAATATTATTTTGTTTCTTAACATCAAGGATATGAAGACCATTTAATGACATATGCATTACAATAAGGCATATTATTAAATAAATATAAAACTTCTTATTGAAAATAAGAAAATTATATCCTTCATCATCCATTTAAGAAACGGAAATAATACTCCTACTCAAATCCAGAACGTAGTCATATTTGTTCAAAACAAGTACTACTTCACAAGGTAAAGTAACTTCATAAGTCCCTATGACTAATGTAGCAACCCTTGCTCCATTCTTATGCATAGGTTTAATTTACCTTCTTTGAGTAGCTTTCTATTCTTTGTTCCTTGCACATTTAAACAAATGTGAGATCCAATCCGGTATCATATACCCAAGAACAAGAATTCGAAAGGAAAATATCTATCATATAGATACTTAAAGTAGTAGCAATCATATTGCCTTTATTCACCTTTTAGGCCTTCCTAATAAGCCTTGCAACTTTGCTTTTAATGACAATCTTATTGTAATGACAGCAAACTGCATCCTTTTGAGACACTTTGGGTTTAGCCTCTTCGGCTTTGCAACTTTTGCCTTAGGTTTAGCAACTTTTGCTTTACCTACTTTTCCTTCCTTTGTGAACCCTTTCTTGTGTTAACCATTAACACAATTTGCGGATTGCTCCTTCTTTCATCATATGAATTAAGAGCCTTCACCACAACACACATCTTTTGCCTAGCTCGCATTTGGAACATTTCCTTTTGCGTTATGCCAGAACAAAAGAATAGTTATCATGTGCTCAAGGTTCTTCATAAGAGCCTTTAAACATGGTGGCAAATACAAGGCAAGCAATATTGTCAGAATCATCAATATGTTTCTAATGTTGCTTTCTTATTTGCCCTTTGTAACATTTGCAATGGGTTCAGTAGGAACGGATTCGTCAAGAACATACATATTATGTATTGTTCCTTTCGAACTTTGTCCTTCATAAGGACGAATTGCAATTATCACTATGTAATGCTACTTCTACAACAAAATATACAAATTATATGAACACATATCAATATCAACACATTTATCATTTAAGAACAAATAATGTATTTCACAAATACTCCCACTAAATCATACACCTTCCAATGCTAATAAGCATAATATGCATTCAATGGGCTAAGATCCAACTTTAATTTAATCTCAAGTACGCTATGGCGCACCGCTCAAGATTAAACTAATTAGGTAGAAAACATCAATCATATCGTATATGACTCTTAGGATCTTTTATGAGATTTATTTAAGACATCATATGTCTAAGCATATTTTAATCTCATCTTATGCCTTGGGTCCAAAACCATTTTGATAACCCAATTAAGTTCATTCATATTAAACGTATAGGAACCACCATTTCCTCATCTTGCTCGCAAACGGAATAGAATCAAAGTACCTTGCTATGGCAAGCCCACCCAAAACTATCCGAATGGTCTCAAGTGTTTTAATCATGAATTGGCATAAAAGAACTTAAAAGTTAAATGAAGGTTCTTTAAGGTAGATTATAAGCATATCAGCAAAGATAGTCATAATCATGCACCAGGTAAGTTCCCAGGAAGATAGGTGAGTCAAAAGGACTACTTAAGTACCAACTCTTCCTTAGACAGAACTCTCCTAGTCATGCACAATTAGAAATCAACTCTGATTTGGCAACATAATCACTACCTTTTATAAACAATTAGTTTCCTTTTAAAATTTCGCGTAATTATGACTTGTTTCCATAAACAATCATAAAATCCAAAATTTACAATGTCTAAATCTAAACATATTAGGAAACTTATAATGCAATGTTTCAACTAAACATTTTAGGAAATCACAATTCAATGTTTTCAACTAAACATCTAATAAAATTCTTAACACTTAAGAACAAATAATTTATGCATCGCAATAATTATTAAAATCATATTTTAATCAACTAAGCATGCATAAACAATGAAACAATCTAGCATAGCCTTATAAACTTAACTTTATAGCATCCAGATTATCATATAAACATATCATATTGTAAACACAATCATAGATTAGCAGAAAAATTAAACAAACTGGTTCTGCCCAGATTTGGCTTATTATGTCGCGTGACATAACTAGCCAGTGGCTAGTTATGTCGCGTGACATAACTAGCTAGATAACCAGATTTCCACATGTGGCCTACTATGTCGCACGACATAGGTAGCCAGTTCGCAGGATTTCCAGATTTCAATCAATTCAGATTACATTGCAATTAAATCATATAAAATAACCCTTTTACAGATTTAATTCAACATAATTCGAAAACGATTTTCATATTGTTTCACATAAACAATCAAAATTCTATCGCATATAAAAACATGCAATAAGCATATAAACAATTTATATCTTAATTCTAGCATGTTAATTCAAACTTAACCATACAAACGGGGCTCTGATACCACTGTTGGGTTTTATGGGTCCATGCGCAGCGGAATTAAGCATCAAATTAACACAAAACCCAAGCCCTAAGATCCGTTCTATACGATTAAATTGAATTTCTATGAGATAGAATTTACCAACCTTAATTGCTTTCCGGTCTTGAGCTATCGAACAATTTATTGGTGTGATTTTGAATCACAATCTTCAATCTTCAAGAACCTTTCAATCTTCAGATTGGAACTCTAGGCCTTGATCGTCAAATGAGCGAAGACCCTCTATTGTTGTATCCACACGTAAGAATGAACCAAGAAAGATTTCTTGATGATTGCTAGATCAAAACCTTGAAGAATATTGAGAGTATTTTGTTATGATTTTCCCTTGAAAAATTCGGCCAGACCATTAGGGTTAACAGACCTCTCATATTTATACTACTTTAGTGTAAATATGTTTCCTAATCGAATTAGGAGAACAGGCTGTCAAAAACGCGTCTGTGGCTAGTTATGTCGCGTAACATACTTAGCCAGTGGCTAGTTATGTCGCGTGACATAACTAGCCAGTGGCTAGTTATGTCGCGTGACAAACGTTGCCATATGTAGGAACTCTCAATCATTCTTCCTTTGGTTTAACCAATTCATTCTAGTTGTGTGTGACCCAATAGGATTATATTATGTTGGCAATGAGTTCGATCATATCGAATCCCATAAGACATAAGCGGACTCTAGCAAGCCATTATGTCTACCCAAATAATATAACGTAAGAGTTCACGTTTCCAATGGTACACTTCCATTTCTCCCTTTGTCTCACGATGTTATATTGAACACAAGTCATGGTCCACGTTGTATTTGTTCAATGCTTTCTCGATCTTGAGTATAATGATAGTCCAATCGTATTGGGGTGTGGCCACACGCTTTCATCATTATCACTCATCGAGGGGCCCAAACAAAACATCTCTCTTCCGAGGGACAAATTCCATCTTGACTTATCATCCTTCCCATCATGAATCCGATCATGCCAAAGATAGCCTTTATAGATATCGTGTTAAGATACCGTTTGACTAAAATCAAACATAACTTTTCATCATATGTAAGGTCATGATAATCTCAGGTCTAGGGACTAAATGAAGTGACCATATGAGATTTAATTATGACATTTGACCATGACATAAATCTCATACGGGTCAAGTCCAGTCACTTGTTCTCTAACAAGTACCCATAATTTCAATGTGCATATCTATGCATATAATCATCATATGATTATCCATTGACAATTATACTAATTATTCTCTTAATAATTAGGGACGGAGATTATTACAATAAATATGCAAACTATATAATAATCAAATAATAAACATAAACGATAAAGATGATACATAACGGTTTTTTCAGTTAAACATAACTAAAGCCTAGGGCATTACACCAACACTTTTGGCCTGGCAGAAGTTCAACCAAATCCCAGACTTGGTTAGCCCTCATAGACTCCATTTCCTCTTTCATTGAACTCATCCATTCCCTAGCATGCGGACTTGATAAAGCTTCCTCTACAGAGGCATGTTCATCCAAGTCTTCATAAGCTACCATCAAGGCTTCTGAATTAGGAGCTACTATAAGAGCTTCATTTTCTATATCAAAACGACGTTGAGGAATTCTACCTCGGGCACTTATTTGAGGCTCTTGATCCAAGTAAGTCGGTTCAACTATCACACCACTCCCACTATCCCTTTGGATCTCAAGATTATCATCTCTTATTGTTGGAGTTTGTGGGGTAAGTTCAGGATCTTCAAGTTCAAATAACTGATCATGTTTGAAATGGTAGTAAGATGCTACCTCATAGAGTGCTCACGGCGCTTCTTATAACCATCAAACTTCAGGTTCAGTTGATGCAAACGGGTAGTGGAAATACCTCCATATTGCAATGTAATTGCATCCTAAAGGCCAAAGGTGTGGTGTGTCTCTCGAACCTAAGCATCAGGTCGATCCTCATACTGCTCAGCATCAGTATGCGAGCAACACGATCCTTCCTCTTGAAGGTTTTGTAGGCCTCCTGATCACCCCTGTGTTGGGCGGTGTTACCTTGCTCAGGCTCTTGCATTGGTTGTGTTATTGTCTCCAGCACATCTTGCTCCTCAAGGAGAAGCTAAACCTTACGATGCCAAGCACCATAGTTCTGTTCAGTCAGCATGTCTCCTTGGTTCAAATCAGCCACAATACCCTTTGTGCCAGCCATTGATAACTCGTTGAAGCGGTAATCATTCATGTGAAAAACAAATCAGAGAGCAAAGACTACAATCAGAAGCTTTCATTTTTCTAATTACCAATATTATCATCAAACACATGTCAATGGTAATGAAACTCGAACAAGTAGCATGTTTGTTGAAGGCAATGAAAACCAGAGGTAACAAGTTACGTGTCATGCTACACATATCACTACTAATATGTTTGATTGTATTTAATTATTCCCTTTTATGTCACATAAAAACACAGTACTGATTTCAGTTCGGATACCAATTTAAAAGGCTCTGATACCAATGTTATTTCTAGGTGGTCTATCTGAGGTAGTTGAGATATACCGACCTCGTTGAAACGGGAAAGGAGGAAGTCGATCTTGAACTTGCGGAACCCTCCGAGTAATTTCTCCGGGACTACCACCGTAAATTAGCGTCACGAACTGTTGATCGGAATAATGATCACTAGAACCAATATTATACTAACCATAGCTCAAAAACCACTCTTTTCTTATTGGTGTGTAATAGTGCTTGTTGGAATTGCTACCCGTTTGCTACTAATCTCTCCTCCTTATATAGGAGCTCAATGACCACTCAAATGTCATATAATTAAGTTCAATAAGTGAGTTAATTAAAACACACTTATGACTCATCTTTTAGTATCCCACAACTCATAGGTGGATAACCGAGAGTCATATAATTAAGCTACATAAGTAAGCTAATTAAAATACACTTATGACTCATCTTTTAGTATCCTACAACTCATGGGTGAATAACCAATAGTCATATAATTAAGCTCCATAAGTGAGCTATTTAAAACATACATATTACTCATCTTTTAGTATCCCACAACTCATGGGTGGATAACCAAGAGTCATATTTTCTAACACTAACTTATTAGTGTCTAACACAATATAACTTGTTCGAGCATGACGGGGTTGCTAAGCCGTTGAGAAAATAAGTTCATGTGGATTCACTATGAATCCACGAATATATACCATTTTCGGGGGTACGTCAATCTTACATATCTTAGTGGCAATGTGTCAAAATATGTCTTTTCCTCCAAAATATACACCAAATCCCACTATACACATTTGCGCGAATTTTGTCTTATTTTGCCATTTAACGTTAAAATTATCTCACTTTACCCCTGTATTCTAACGAACGCATAATTTTAACGGAAATGATAATGTGCTTGGCATGTGATGGGTGTTTAGGTCTTTTAACCCCAAAATTCAAGGGCTTATATGTCATTTAACCATTAAAATTCTCATGCCTTAATCATCATGCTACCACCATGACCACGACCACCTCACAAAACTGCCACCATGATCACCACTATGCTGCCAACGCCACCACCAGATTACCACCACCGTTCACTACCATAAACAAAATAAAACAAATGCTTCCACTTGTATTGGAGTGGGTGGTTACATGAATAGATTGGAGGAAGGAATGGATTGGAGGAGGGGGTTACAGGGGATTAGGAATTGTGAATTGGGAAGAAGAAACAAGAAAAGAAAAAAACTTTTCATGTTTTCCTTTCTCTCGGTTTCTTCTTTTCTTTTTCTTTTTTTCTGTCCTTTTGCTTTTTTTTTCTTTTCATTTCATTTATTTCCTTTTTTTTCTTTCTTTGGTGCTAATTAATACAATATATTTGTTATTGGTGTGCTATTTTATTATTAATATTTTGTATTTAAATGTAATAAAATGTATTAAGTTTTTTTTTAAAAAAAAATCAAGTACATTGAAAGAGAGAAATAAAAAATCCCATTGAGATTGATCAAAATATTCATATTTAGGGTGTAAAATGGGATAATTTTAACATTGGGTGACAAAGTGGGACAAAATTTGCACAAGGGTGCAAAGTGATATTTGGTGAATAAATTGGAGGGGAAAATGTATTTTAGCTTATCTTAGTCGAAGACTCAGAAATTCCACAAGGGGCAATTATCAAATTGTCCCTCATCCTAATGAAAATAACCACCAAGGACACACATTTTGAAGAAATTTCATCAGGTCCACGCTTTATAATGACACCCCATTTTTGATAAAGGCACCCCACACTGGCCCTTTCCCCCCCTACTTTTTCGTTTTTTTTTTCCTCTCAAAATTTTCTAGAACTCAAAAAAAATAATCTGAAACCACCGTTGTTTTCGTATCGTCAATACGAATCAAACTAATAGCATCAACATATAATTTGAAGCAAATTTGAGAAGTTCACAGTTGTTTTTGATAAGTTCACAGTTATTTTTTACATTTGTTCCAATAACAATTAAGAGAAGTTCACAGTTGTTTTAGCTAAATTTATAATTTTTGCATGAAAATGACTATTATTTACTTACTTTACATATTTTTTTAGTTAAGTTTACAGTTATTTTAGTTACGTTCACAGTTGTTTTTAGTCTTTTATAACCTTTATTTTGCAATTTTAAGAGATTATTTGACCTATTTGTTAAGTTCAATATTGTTTTTTGTTAAGTTCACAGTTGTAGGCCTCTATTTTTGCAATTTTATGAGATTATTTGACCTATTTGTTATGTTCACATTTGTTTTTTTTTAAGTTCACAGTTGTTTTAGTCCTTTATGGCCTTTATTTTTGCAATTTTATTAGATTATTTGACATTTGTTATGTCACAGTTATTTTTACTTAAGTTCACTGTTGTTTTTTGTTAAGTTCATGGTTGTTTTAGTCCTTTATGGCCTCTATTTTTGCAATTTTATGAGATTATTTGACATATTTGTTATGTTCACAGTTGTTTTTACTTAAGTTCACTGTTGTTTTTTGTTAAGTTCACAGTTGTTTTAGTCCTTTATGGCCTCTATTTTTGCAATTTTATGAGATTATTTGACATATTTGTTATGTTCACAGTTATTTTTACTTAAGTTCACAGTTGTTTTTAAATCATATTTTCTCATTTGCCTGAAATAAAATGGACTGACCATTTGTTTTTAAATCATATTTTCTCATTTGTTAAGTTCACAGTGTTTTTAATTAAGTTCACATATATTTTTAGTCTTTTATAACCTTTATTTTTGCTATTTTATTAGATTATTTGATATATTTGTTAAATTCATAATTGTTGTTAAGTTCACAATTGTTTTTAATTTTTTATTGGCATATTTGTCATTTTTGTTTGTCCAACAAAGTCCATTTAGGAAAAACACATTTTTGTTTGTGCAATGAATTTAGTTTTTGCCCCAAATTGTGTAAAAAAAATTACATTTTTGACCCATTCTTTTAGTGAAAATGATTTTGCCCAGCTCCCTTTCAAGAATATTCTGGCTCCGCCACCGTCTATCTTTAGTTGCACGTAGCAGCAAGGGATTAGGAGCTGGGATTCTAAATCGGTATGTTTGTTAGAGTTGAAAAATGGAGGGATGGAAAATGAACAAGTGAAGTAACATTTCCTTGGGAAAGGCAATGGTCCAGATCTTTGAGCTTCAAAAACAAAATTCTTAAAAACATGTTTTTTTTTTCAGCAAATCGATAACCTAACCACTCAAATTCGCAAACATATATTCTCCAAACTTGCTCAATTACAATGTCATTGAAACCTTCAACAAATTCAACAATCTTACAAATTTTAGCATGACAAATTTGGACCATCTCCGCCCAAAACACAGATACAGAAACAACAAAACCACAAGTTCGGATTAAGCAAGTCTTCAAGCCAACTCCGAATTAAAAACACAAAGAAAAGAGAGAGAGAGAGACTTAGTGAAAGAGGAGGAGGTAAGGGAAGGGGGTAGTGGCCGGGGATAGGGATGGTCACCGGAGAGGAGAGAGTCGCCGGAACCAGAGGGGAGGGAAGGGTCGCCGGAAAGGGAAGGGGAACGGTTGGTAGAGAGAGAAAGTGAGAGAAGGGAGAGAGAGAGAGAGAGAGAGAGAGAGAGAGGTTAGTTTTATATTTTTGGGTAGGAAGGACTAGGTGGAATTTTGATTGTGAAGCCGGATTAGTTGGTTAAATTTCAAATTCATGTCTTAATTGGTCGTTTGACTTAGGATGGAGGATCCACCGGTAATTTCCCCATTCCACAATCCTTTTTTTTTTTAAATTTCTAACCAGTTAATATCAATTATAGCCGGCAGGGGTATTGAACCCAAATTATTTCCCTGGTAACAATCAGCAAACGTCAGCAAGAGACCGTTATAGTTAAAGAGGATCATCTTCAACTGTCGTTTCTTGCATATTTCATTAGGAACTATAATATTTTTGAACTCATCTCTGATGTTGAATGAAATAATAACCACAGAATATGGCCTTACGGGTTCAAAATTTGGGGTAATAGGCACTCGATGCATGAGCATGGCTACCAAAGGTCGTAAAAAAGTCCTTAATGTTCCTAGTATCGGATTTCACTGTCCTCCATGAACCAGGGGACAATGAGAAATCTCAACATTTTTTCTTTCTTAATTAACTTTAATTGCACCTTTATTTTTCTTCCCAATCTTATGTGTTTCAGTGTTTGCTTTTAATGTCCCTACACCTATTCTCAAAATTGGGAAAGCGGAACGTATCATTCGCACTATAAATAATTTTGTGCATACTCTACTTGCACACTCCTCTATGTCGGCTAATCTTTGGCATCACGCATTAGCCACTTACCTACTAAACATCATTCCCCACAAAAAGCTACAAAATTTGTCCCTATCCATATTCTCTATGCCCGGGTTCCATCTTATGATAATTTATGAGTATTTGGGTGTCTATACTACCCTCTCATCCCATCTACAACCATCCACAAATTCATGTCTGTTCAAACTCATGTGTGTTCTTGGGTTATCCTTCAAATCATAGAGGATATAAATGCTATGACCTCACTTCACATTAAATTATCCTCTCAAGTGTAGACACCCCATTCTGAACCTATCGTAGCAGAGTTATACCACTATAAGTCACGCCTTCGATTTTAGAGTAGAAATCTACCATTTTGTCATGTTTCGTTAAGTTTTAACTAACAGGTATTAGTTTGGACTAAACAGCATACGAGATAATAAAGGGAGGAAAAATCTATCTTTTGTGAATCCTTTTCCCGCGCGGGACATGGCGTGTCTCGCGCGATACTACCCCTCTGCAGGAGGGGCAGATTGACTTCCCTTGTCGATTTCGACCTCTTTTCTTGATCAATACTCATCAAATCCGGGTCTTTACTGATTGTAGCGATCTGGAACCTTCTTTAGGAGATCTCCTAAATCTCTTGAGTCTCCTAAATTACTTGGTGACCAAGTAAATCAATCCCTATAAATACCAGATGATTTTCGATATTTGGGAAAAAGAGGTTAAGGTGCCAATCCGAGACACAACTCACACACAATTTAATGGTTTCTCTCCTTGAAAGACTCTTGCAAATCACTCTAAAACATCATACAAATTCGTCCATCAACCTTGTTTATCGACAAACATCAAGATTCAAGCCTAGAATCAAGGGGAAACTCTGTCCGAATCACTTTTGGACCTAAAGGTAATCATCCTTTTCTTCTTTATTTATTCTAATTTATTTTTAGAGTGGTATAAGCATATCAAATCTGGGATCGGCCTAGAGCCTCTTCAAATCATGAAGATGGTCTCGGAGCAATCGATCCCATATTCCATTTAATCTAATTAAATGGATGTTTTCTTCATTTCTTTCATAAAAAGAACTAATTAAATAAACTCCCTTAAGCAAGACCGATCTTCGGATTGGGTAGATGAGGTGCTCCCTGGCCTTCCAAATCCATCAATTAAGCCCCGAATCCTAATCTCTTAAATTTGTTTTTCTATATTTCCTCATAATATTATAGGTGGCGACTCTAATGAACAAATCAATAAATAAAAAGAAGAGAAATTCTGAATCGGTACAGTTTGGCGATTCCGCTGGGGATTTGCAATTAAAATTAAAGTGGCTTAGGCTTGCATCAATTAAGGGGGATTTTCGAAAAGAAAAAAAATTGATTTCCTGTTCAATTTCAAGCTAGTCCCGCACGAGACAACCCTTTGTCTCGCACGAGACAAAGCCTCTTTAACCTGTTCTGTTTTCTGATTTTTCTTGTTTGTTTTGAAATTCAAGATAAAATTCGAACATGGAAGGGGGATCCTAGATTACAGTATTTACAAAGTTATTTCATCTCAAGGCCTCCCTTAAGATGTAGGACTCGAAATTATAGTTTATTTTATTTAAGTAATGATTCTTATTTAAATTGCGTGAGATTGGTTTTTTTATTAAAACCGGTCCATGGAGGATTCGGGAGTTGTAAATTTAATTTAATTTAATGTATTTATTCTCTCTCTCTCTCTCTCCTTTGCGTGGAACTACAACGTCCTGAGTCTTCCTAAATTGGGAGAAACGTAGGCAACCACTTGGTGCAGCTGTAAGTACCCAAATCCGGATCGTCCAAATCCGTCAGAAAGTTAACCGAAATCCGTTAACTGGCCCGCTCCAGGTTAACTGGAACTCGTTAAACTCCCCGTTGTTGTGCCAACGAGACGTCCCCGAGATCGCCAGTGCATCCCGACGTCGAACCGTACTTAACACGTGTCATCTCACGTAAAAGTATGGCTTTCCTGAAAAACGCATTTTCCAAGCACTTTCAGGGCGTTTCGGACATTTTCCGGATCGTTATTTTAAAAACGGATAAAGCCGGGACCGGGGAACGAATTCCCATAAAGTTTGGTGACTC
Source organism: Adenophora triphylla var. japonica (assembly GCA_022495995.1). NCBI lineage: Eukaryota > Viridiplantae > Streptophyta > Magnoliopsida > Asterales > Campanulaceae > Adenophora > Adenophora triphylla. Next base: position 102,874 of record JAFEMH010006151.1, on the reverse strand, counting down.
GAGGGCACGTGGCCCATGCCACCTCCCTCTAGTCACCCTTCAATCACAAATCAAGGCCAAAAGACCAAAATACCCGATTTGCAAGCCAAGTCCTAGGACTCCCGTGCACATTTTACGAAATTGCCAAGCAAGTCCTTCAAATTCTCAAAATACCACAAAATCCCCTGGATTCGTGCAAAGTCCGTCCGGACTCCTACTGCATTTTTCACCTATAAATAGAAATGGCTGTCAAAGCCAAAGGAGAGACTTTTTTACCCAAAAAAATCACCACCCTCTCGGCCCAAACTGGTTTCCACCCCTTCCAAGCTTCCGTTCCATCTCGATTCGCGTGAAACCTTCGTATTTCGATCAAATACGTACCTTACTACTTCGAAACAACCTTTCGAATCACTTTCCGTGTCCCGTACACACCTCCCGAGCCAAAGGGGTCAACCCTAGCCATAGGTATAACTCCCTCTCTCTAAATCTCTCGTTCCGTCTCGGTTTACGCGCCAGTCGCTACAACCGTTTCGAACGTCGTTATCAAAATGTAGACGCCTCCGTCTAACGGGGTCCGATACGTTTTAGCCCCTCGATCCTCTTCTCTTTCCGTAAGAGAAGTAATCACGGGTTAAAACGGCGTTCCGACCCCGTTCCGTTTACTTTTATGTCATTTACCAATTCCGGATCGATCGATCCGTTGATTGTTATTTAATTTCTGTCATTTACAAATCCGAGCCGTTTGGCCTCGTTGATCGTCATTTACAAATCCGAGTCGATTGGCCTCGTTGATCATCATTTACGATTCCGGATCGTTTGATTCCGTTGACACTGCTTTAAATACTGTCATTTACAAGTCCGACCCGTTTGGATCGTGATAGTATTTACTTTTCAAAGTCCGAGTCGCAACCCGATTCGTTGATCGCATATCATTTAATACGCATTTTTCCCATAAAAATCGTTAACAATGTAATGCCCGGTTCAAAACCGGAGTTCGTCCGTCGAACTCTCTTTCAAAACGCGCGACATGACGTTTGGCCTCCAAACGCTCATCTTCAAACTAAAAGCCGCCATTTGATATTTAAAATCATTTAATACGTTTTTTCCCGTAAAAATCGTTAACAATGACATTCCCGGTTCAAAAAACCGGAGTTCGACCTTCGAACTTCTTTTCAAACTCAAAATCGACGTTTGCCACGCAAACGCTCATTTCAAACTCAAAACCGACGTTTGTCATTCAAACGCTCGTCTTTTCAAACAAAGTCACCTAATCAACGTTTGACATTCAAACCAAGATTAAGCTTGTCATTCAAGCCCCCATTTCAAAAGACACACACACACACACACACACGATTTCGAGAAAGGTAGAAAGACTCGTCATGCGAGGCGTTTCTGGCGATCTCGTAATACTCTACCCGAAACGTAACTTGACCTCCGAACCTAACAATCTCTGGTACTAAAAGCTTTTTACTCATTTTTGCTGCCAATAAAAATGATCCCCTGTTTTCAAAGCCTTTTCCTAAGTTTTTGCTACCAATAAAAACGACACCATTTTCAATAGCCGTTTCTCAACGTTTGGGCTCAAAATACAAAAACCGCGCGGCGACTCCTCATTTTTTTCCTTCCCATGAAGCGAGGTCTCAGACACCAACCCCCCGCGAAAGACAACCGCGTTTCGCGCCCCGTCCGCGCGAAATCCCGGGTAATTTCAGCAGCCATTGCTTATTTTTTTCCTTTTGTTTTCAAAATAAAAAAACTCTCTATTTTACTCTATCACTTAGAATTGACTCTCACACACGTGCACTCATGATTATAACTGTCATTGCACTACATGCCTTGATAAACCCGGGACTCCCACTAAGGACGAATGATGGTAATCACCTAATCGCCGATCTCTCCAAAGTTGGATCATCCCACCTTGTGTCTTTAATCCATCTAGATTGTCATATCGCGAGGAGCCTAGCCATAAACCCTGCATAGCCTCATGCATCATGTAGATTGATTTTTAGGAGCACTCCATGACCTATCGGTTTTTGACTCGATAATCTTTCTATGTCTTTGACCAAAATAAAGCTAATGTAAATTGACCATAAAGAAGGATTCGAAAAAGTCCCTTCGGAAAAAAGTCCCTTCGGAATGACCATTTCGGAATTGTCCCTTCAAAGAGCATGGTCCCTTTTAAAAAAGATCCTTCAAATCAATTTTACATGGCTTTATTTTACAAAGAACAGATTGATTACTGAGTCGTTAGGTTTGGATAAAGACCTTAGAAACCCCTAAAAACGGATTATCTATTCCGACCAAAATTTAGGACAAATAAAAATCGACTTCCTGTGTGGTTGCCTCGCGCGAGTCTACCTGTTCCGCGCGAGACAAAGCTTCTGTTTACTGTGATGATCCTGGAATCTTTAAGCCTTTTTCCGATCCGTTGGGGTTAGCTTTGATCTTGACACAAGTTCTACACTTCTATGTCAGTTTTCCGAAGCTACATCAACCTCAAGACTCTCCCAACACAATGTCCATAGAAGAGTACCACGCCTACTATGTCACCAAAAAGGATCTCTAACAGACAAAGCATGGCGACCATGAGCCTCTTGTTGACTTCACCAAAAGAAGGAAAGCCATGCTTGCTGAAATCCTCGACGAGCCAAGCTCTGAGGAACAAGCTCACATCTTCTTCGTTTGCCTCCATAGAGATTTACAGGATGCATTAGCTGGTTGTTACTTTCCTAACATCGATGAGCTCTACAAATTCGGAATCAAAGCCGAAGAATTCATCCACAAGACAAATTTGTGAGACATGACCAAGTCACTCGTTGTTGAGAAGGAACACGTGGAAGGATGGAAAGAAGCCTTCGAAGTACCTGCCACTAGGATTGCTAGGGATTTTAGGAAGATGGAAGTTGTTGACCATTCCAAAGAAAATGACTCCGACAGTGAACAACCCTCCATTCAAAAGGAGCTAGTAACATCAAGACCCTCCTTGCCAATGCCCTGCAACAAATTGAAAATAATGATGCATGGTATGACTTGGAAGGATCCATCCAAGCTGGCAAAACAAAAATGCTAATCGAGGAACTTGAAGAAGTCAAAGGTGAACTCAAGGCCATAACTCAGAAATGCAATGCACTTGAGGCTCATATAGAGGATGATGTTGATGAAAGAGTTAAGTGTTGCCTCAATACTCTCTATCATGATCTTGAGGAACAGATGGAAGAAGACTACCGCTCTCAGCACAACACCTATGCACAATACTATGAGGACCGCATCCAAAACCTCTATGCTCAATTGACTAAACCAAGAGGAGAAAGGACCTATACTGACATCGGAAGGATCTCGCTTGGTAAGCTTTTCAGAAGCCTTCACAAAGATGGGAAGATAGGCCCAATGGAGGGTTACCAACCTAAGAGAGAAGGACGAGCCCCCCACTTTTATTGCTATTATCATCAGTGCCATGGCCACCACATAGATGATTGCTCAAATTTGAAGAATGCAGTCTAGGATTTGATTAAAAACGACACCATTAAAGTTTCCACTAGCAGCGGCATAGTCTGGAAGAACTAGGGCAATGAGCGTTTTTCTTTTTCAGTTATTTTACTTTTACTTGCAAGAAAGACAAATAGTACTTTTGTTTCAATTTAGTTAATAAAGATACTACTTGTCTAAGATTCCCATTTTATGGACAAGAGTATCAGTTTAAAGAATACTTTCTTTTAATAATAATAATTTAGTTAGTATCTCTTTTTATCCACAACATAGCACTTCCGACTACTTGTTCAGTGGTTTCAAATTTAGAAGGATAGCACCATAAACATCATCCAGGCTTGCAACGAGAATGACTACTCCAAAGCACTTTAGTTTTCTGGAAACCTTCCTGTTTTAAGAATGATGCAAGCAAAGGGGTACTTTCCTGGTTTGGGACTTGGCAAGTACTTGCAGGGGGTAATAGAGCCACCGCCTGTTCCCCCACCACACACGAAACATGGCCTAGGATATATCCTTACCATTCATGATGAAATTGAAGAAGAAGAGTGTACCCTTACTCGAATCAAGTGGGAAGGAACTGCATACAGAGGTCACCATAACTCAAGGACCAAGGGCCAAAATCTCGAACCATACCGAAAAACGCTCAATGGCTATTTAGTTCGAGAAAGGGAAGACATCCCATATTTCATCTTTCCAGAGCCATGGACTGACGATGAAAGAAAGCGCCATCCAGATTTTGAAATTTTCAACGACTGCGACTCTTCATTAGATGAAACAGAACCCGTCCCACTAATCCTTAAAGATTTGTGGGGTACGAAAGTCGAAGTGACCAATGAATGGAACTTTGTGTTAGGAGAGGACATGCTGCGACAATTCGAGAATCTGTGCCAACTAGAAGACAGCTAGATCCACGCAATATCCAAGGGGGACGCTCCAATTATTGATTACACGAAGCTAATCCGGAAGTGTGATAAGTCAATTCTAAACTGGCACACTACCGGGGGACCAGTTGTTGATGAAGATTTCATGATCAAAGAGCTTGGTTGTACTCCCCATCCCCACAGGAAGATAGGCCCTGTAACTTTCACTTTAGAGTCAGGCTCCGCCTATGATGAACTCACTCAAGAGGAAATTGAGGCGGTGGCAGAGCATGTATTCCCCTACTTCCTTAATGAAAACTTTGATCTTTTCGAGTATCCTGAGATTGCTAACATCGTGAATGATGAATTAACTAATAATAATAAATATAACGAACTAGTTAATAACAAATCATATGATGAGATAGATCAAGAAAATGAACAAATCTTGAAAGAATTAGCAAAGCAAGTAGGTCGTTGTGGAAAGAATGGCCCTGTTGACAATGAGGAAATGCAAACGGTTAACCTAGGGACAATAGAAGACCCTAGAGAAACCAAAATCGACAACTTCTTCAAAGGGGAAGACAGAGAAACCCTAATACAGCTCCTCAGAGAATATGTCGACATCTTCGCTTGGTCCTATAAAGATATGCCAGGGTTAAATCAATCTATCGTGGAACACAAAATACCGCTGCTACCTAACGCCAAACCAGTCAAACAGAAACTGCGCAAGATTAAGTCTGAATGGTCGATGCATGTAAAAGAAGAGATAATGAAGCTCCTGAATGTAGGATTTATCAAGGTAATCGAATACCCAGAATGGCTAGACAATACAATGCATGTGACCAAAGCAAATGGGAGGATATGATTTTGTGTTGACTTTAGAGACCTGAACAAGGCATCCCCTAAAGATGACTTTCCATTGCCAAACATAGACATGTTGGTCGATGCTACCGCAACTTATGAAGTTCGCTCATTTGTGGATGGTTTCGCAAGATACAACCAAATTCTTATGGCAGAAGAAAACCAACATAAAACAGCATTCACCACACCTTGGGGAACATTTTGCTATAAGGTCATGCCATTTGGTCTAAAGAATTCAGGGGCTACATATCAGAGGGCAGTCACAACACTATTCCATGATATGATCCACAAGGAAATAGAGGTATACAAGGATGACATGATTATTCACTCCAGAGGGAAAGATGGTCAACACTCCATAGATCTTAGAAAATTCTTCAATAGACTGAGGAACCACAAGATGAGGCTAAACCCCGCAAAATGCTCATTTGGGTGGTCAAAGGAAAAGTCTTGGGATACATGGTCACCGAACGTGGCATAGAAGCAGACCCCACCAAGATAAAGGCTATCATAGACATGCCACTGCCAAGAACACAGAAAGAGGTGAAAGGATTCATGAGCAGACTCCAATACATCAGTCGATTCATCAATCAACTGACTACTATGTGCGATCCTATGTTCAAGCTACTTAAGAAAAATGCACCACAAGAATGGATCGAAGAATGTCAAGAAGCATTCGAAGAAGTAAAACACTACTTAACTTCCCCACCCATCCTAGTTCCACTGCACAAGGAGAAACCTTTGAAACTTTATCTCACGATTACTGACAATGCACTGGGGGCTATGCTTGCTCAAGAACAGCCAGATTCCCACACAGAGAATGCAATTTACTTTGTCAGCCATCGATTCCAGGGCAGTGAAGTCAACTACTCTCCACTCGATAAGTCTTGTGTTTCGCTCGTCTGGGTAACGCAGAGGTTAAAACACTATATGGAAGCTTTTCCAGTTCGCCTCATCGCACGAATGGATCCTCTGAAGTACATCCTTGACAAATCCGACCTATCTTCACGCTTGGCCAAATGGTATTTTATGCTCGCGGGATATAATATCACTTCCGTCGTAAAGAAGATATTTTCTGGGAGAGCCCTTTAGCTGGTGGATTTAGACGGAGACCAACCACCAAAGCCAGACAACATGGACAAACTCAAGAAGTACTTCGCGTGACTTGGCCTCTTAAAAAAAATGCTCGCTAGGTTGAAAAACCCAAAAGGGATGGCCTAGGCAAAAATTAGAACTCGCACAAGAAAAGAAGCCCGCTAGATTGAAAACCTGAAAAGGCGGTCTAGGTAGAAACCAGGGTGTTCACTAAAAATAAAAAAGGGCCTTGTCTCGCGCGAGACTACCCCTCTGTCAGAAAATGAATTTTTGTCCAATTTCTCTAAAAATTGAACTACGTTGACCTTAGCCTCTTATTTAATTGATGTAAAAGAGGAACGTAGGCAACCTTCGGGTTCGGTCTAACCAAATAATAAAATCAAATCTTATCCTTGTATTAATTGAATGCATTTTCTGATAACAAAAGGAAAATTCTAACGACAACGACAAATTTGCAAAGCTAAGAATCTTGAAAAAAATATATACTAAGAACTAAACTATTTGATCTATCAAATCAATCTCTTGGCACTCTCTAGGATCAAGCCTTTCATTGACTTTGTAGACCGGCGGATATGATCACTACCATCGTCTCGATCTCTTTTGCAATTCGGGCCCTTCAAGGAAGAACATCCATCAAGGTGAGTGAAAACAGATTTTGAAAGCCTCTTGAAGACATTGGGCCTATCCAAGGCTTGCATCTTTCGATGGAGACCGTTAACTCTTCTTTCATACCAATCCCCATCAAGAAAATCTTGGGTTGGATCAGTTCTTACATTAGCAGGATCCGATTGAGCCTCGCTCCTTCTCAAAACACTACTCTCCACAAAAGAGTTTCCTAACAATGGACGTCGCATTTCATCAATTTTTTCCGCATTTGGGTTGCCACTATGGAGAAACCAATCCAAGTACTTATCAGATAAGAAGACACTTACATCAAAGCTTTGAAGGTTCGTCCAACGATCTCGACTAGTCCCTTCACCCCAAGCTTGAGCTAGCACCCTTGCAAACTCTGGACCAATATAGGATACTTCACGAGAGGCTCCTTCAGAAATAAAAGTGCCATGTTGTTGACCGAATTGACGGAGCACCTGCTTGGGAAAATAGAAGGAGGAATCTCGCAAACCCGGAAGCACAACTCTATCAAAACCCCTGGTATTGGCAACATACTTGTTCAATCTCCAAAACGGCGGACACCAAATAATATCCGTGGTAGTGGCCTTTGCAATCAATTGAGCTCACTCATCTTTCGAAAGATCCTTGATCAAAAGCTTCCTCATGTTATACATAAAAGGGGAATACTCCAACGGAGGGGCTACCAATTTGAGATGTTCTCTAAGCCAACTAGTCAACAAGAGAGGACTCCCTTAAGTCATGGCACCGGTCCTATATAGCTCATCAAGACCATGAAGGGTCTCACCCAATACTAAAGGAAGGATGTTCCTAGAACGTCTCCTAGCTTGCAAGACAATTTCCACCAATTGGGAGTCAACCAAGCCACCCCTACATGTGAACAATACATCTCCAAAAAGAGAAAGGGCCAAGAAGTTCCATTTATGAACATGGAAAGCCTCATCATCCGAATCTCCACCAAAGCGTTCGGGAAAAGAAGAACAATCCACCCACCGGCGGTGAACCAACTCATAACATATATCAAGGGGAATTCCCAATAATTCGTTCAAAGCCTCCGAATGATTTCTATCATACTTAGGAATCACAATCTCACCGGTCAAAGGCATGTCCAAGATAGTGACAAATTTCTCTATGGTGGGTATCATCTCACTAAGAGAAAAATTAAAGAGATGAAGAGAAGGATCCCAAAATCTAGCAGCTCCATGCAAAAGATTCCAATCCGGTTGGAGGTTCTTCAAAGTAAAGAGGATTCTAAATACAAATTCTTCAATAAACCTATCGCGAGCACGCTTATGAAATGATCTCACAAAACTCCTTTATGCTTGCTTGAAAGCTTGGATTGCGTTAAGAGGCAAAGAAAATTCATCAACAATCATGGACGTTGGAGCAATTTTCTTGGAAGCTATGGATCAAAGAGCTGAAGAAGAAAGCAAGATTTTGGTCCTAATAGAATATCCCTAGAGTTCTAGAGGCCTGAATGTAGTGTTGGAACGGACTACATGTATTTATAAAGGAAAACTTGACAAAATCCTGTTTCGAAAAGGAAAAGAACTCCTGCCTGGGAAGCGTGTCTCGCGCGAGACATATTGTCCCGCGCAGGACAACCCTTTTATAAATTCCGCAGAATTTCTGCACAAAAGATCAATCTAGCCCCGACTTGTCGAAATAAGTCTCGAAACCTGCAAATATACCCCTCATACACAGTACATATGCCAAGACCTTCTCAAATACATACCCAAAACTTGACCAGAATTGGCCATTACATTACTCGTGGATATCACCATGGAAGTCGAGAAAGCTAAAACTAACAAATGAAAACTAGGTTAGTAAATAAGGAAAAATTTTTGTTGTTGTGCAGCTTACATGCTAATAGGTACCAAGAAAAAAAAAGATGTTTTGGGCCAACTCGGCCAATATTTACATATTTCTTACAATCTCAAAGATATGGGGGAGTAAGGGAGACCTATACTATCATATCTCCTGAGCTACCGGCACCGCCATCATCACCATCACCGGGGCTACCGTCCTTTCTCAATCTCTTGACTCCGCAAGTAGGGGTCACCGTCGAGGCAATCGTCGATGCCGCCGAAGCCGCCTTGTGAAATAGCTTCTCGGAGAGGTTCGACACCAAGGCCATCAATCCAGCCATCCTGCATGCCCCATGGTTGTAATCTGCCGCAGACATGGTAATCTGACAACAAAAAGAAATACTCAGAAAGGATCGAACATATACACCTATATGGACGATGCAAGAAGTAGTATAAGCAGAAAAATATATCAGTCGTGCCGAAGAGACATCGGGAGGGAGGCGATAACCCTCAGGAATATGATACGTGATCGGGATGGAGCCCATCATCTGCCTCCCATCATGTATGAGAAGCTCGTAGGACCATAATCCGGCATAAAGGGCACAGGACCCGCATACTGAGAAGAAGAGCCTGGGGCTGACGAAACACAAGCTGAAGCAGAAACATATGCACGTGGCTGCCTACCACCTACCACAAGGGGACCCATCAAATGGGGCAGAAATTCCTCATACGAAGCCCCTGGGATCACACAGTCCTCTGCTGCATATCCATTCACATAATTGACATATACCTCAGCAGAAACAGAAAAAGTAGAGTACATCTCTCTAGGCGGATCTTCCGGTACTCTCCTGACAAGTGAACCACTGCCATGCTGAGGGAAGACTCTCTCACCCAAATACATAGTATCACCCTCGAGTGACACCAAGATCCTCTGAGTATCTGTGATGGCCCAAGCGCCATGCACCTCATTCTCCAAGAGAGTCCACGGATATAAACCCTGATGCTCAAAGCTAAAATAGTCTAGCAAGGCTCGTGCCTCCTCCACGGTTAAGATCCAATCCTCCCCCTCCTCGTCATCTACGGTACGGTTGGAGTGGCTCCATCTCTTGATATCTAGAAACTGAGCCACACGCTCGTTTAGCTCAAACTTCTGCAAAGAAAAGACAACATACCCCCATACAAGTACAAGAAAATAGAACAAGATTCAGTACAAAGTATGGATGAAATATACAGTATATGAATAAGCGACAAGATGAAGTCAGGAAATGTACCTCCGAAGCATAAGAATACCCCTGCATGGTATCTCTAATGTGCCTACATGCCTCAACCATAGCATGATAACAGAAGGCCAGGCCAACTGAGCCCCAATCATACGTACTCACCATGTCAAGATCCTCCGGCATCCCCAAAAGAGAAATACGGGCAGTGGAAGAATGGTTGGCAAAGATCGTTTTCGACAAAATGTAATAGAGGGCACCCCTCACGACTCGGTCCACGACCGCGTTGGCCTTATCTGCATAAGCCTCAATCTGGCCGCAAAGGGGAGCAAGCTCAATAGTAAATCCTTTAATCTTGTTAGGGACAAAACCAATGAGTTTCCTCCACTTGGTTGGGCTCGCTGGATTCTAACCCCCAATCGCCGGAAGAGGATCGCCAGCACACTCCAACCCGGTGATAGCCAAGAAATCGGTCGGAGTCATGGTCACTTCCCCAAAGTGTAAATGAACATTGTGGGAAGTATCCCACTATCTCTCCCTGATAGCCTGGAGAACCTGAGGAGTGCGCCTCATACTGCGGATGTTATCTACAAAAGTATGAAGCCCCGTCTGCTCCACTCTAGCACGGACCCCGTTCAGGACTTTGACTTTGTCCCACACAGCCTTGACAAATTTGACACTGCCCCGGCAATTCTTGGTCGACCTGTACGGCTGCAAAACGAAGAAAAGACAAGGAAGCATTGTCGAGAAATCAAGCCAAGCAAAAATGGATCAAAAGCATCATCAATCATCAGCAAAAGCCTAGGGAATCTAGTATGCATTGGCATTTAACCTAGTTCTTGATAAAAAGGGGGAAATGTCCAATTTTAATAAATTGATCAATTAAAACTATGGAATTGATACAATGCAATCATGGAAATGAGTTTGAAGAGGAAATTCATGCCAAACATTCGCAAATGGCATGCGAAATGTGCTGGGACGATCAAAGTTGAGGTCGTCACAAGGGTAGTTCTTTCGACACAAATAGCTATCCAATGTCGGATTCCTTTGTTCTTGAGCCATTGATTATGTGTTTGGGGAAGGATTAGAGTTGATTAGGAAGGAGAAATCAACAAGAAATTGAAGAAATTTCGAAGGAACGAAGCCTTGGCTCGAGCTCGAGAGAAAGAGTTTAAAAACAAATATGTTCCAAATGAACAGCGGCTGCTGAATTTATGCCTCGACAGCGTTTGTCCCGCACGAAAGAAGGTGTCTCGCGCGAGACAACCCTTCTGGACAAAGGCAAAATTGCCCTTGGCAATAAGTGTCTACGCAACATCAAATCGAGGATTGACAACAAGGTGAGAATGTATGACGGACGAGGTGTATGTGACTACGAGTTCTTTGGTCTTAAAAAAAGGGGCAAGGAGAGGGGATTCGAGTTTTTTCTTTGGTATATTGTATTGAAACGGGGATCGAGAAAGAGAGAGTACCATGATTTGCATACGGACATGAATCTAAGAATTGTTTTGGCGGGTAACCATAACCATTACAGTATAAGTTCTTGAATTTCTTGTGGGAAAAATTTAACCTTAAACGTAGCTTGATTTTGCTTCTTCATCGTATCGTATTTGTTTGCCCGATTAGTCATTCGAGGAGTAGAAAAAGAAGAAGAATATATATGTTTAGATTAATTTGGGGCCAGTGCAAGTGCAGTGATTGAATTTTGGATTTCGGTCGTTCAATCTTTTCATTAATGGAAAAAAATTGTAATTCTTGACCTCCAAACTCCTCCACAACGCCCATCCATTATTACTTGATCAAATCTTAGTCGTTGGTAAGACAACTAACTGTTGTTAAGTCAGACTATGATCTATTCCCAAATTCGCATGCATATATATATATATATATATATATATATATATATATATATATATATATATATATATACTCCCTCCGTCTCTAACATAATTCACAAACATGTTTGCACTCTGGTTTTAAGGAGGAGTATTATATTGAAAGTGTTGTGAGTGTGAAAATAAAATAGGAGAGAGAATGAGTGGAGAGAATAGTAAATTATAATGGTGTTGTGAGTATTAAAATAATGTAGGAGAGAGAATGAGTGGAGGGAATAGTAAAGATTCCTTTCCATTTTAGGTAAGTTTTAAATGTGTGAAGTAAGTTTTGGGACGCCCAAAAGGGAAAGTGTGAAGATTGTTAGGGAAGGAGGAGTATATATATATATATATATATATATATATATATATATATATATATATATATATATATATATATATATATATATATATATATATATATATATATATATATACTCCCTCCGTCCCACGTTAGTTGAGACTTCTTTCCTTTGGGCCGTCCCACGTTAGTTGACGCCCAAAATGGCAAAGGAATCTTCACTATTTACCCCACTCATTCTCTCTCCTATTTCACTTTTATACTCACAACATTCTCTCTCCTAACTATTCCTCCCACTCATTCTCTCTCCTATTTAATTCTTCATACTCACAACATTTTCTTTCACTTTTTCTCTCACTTACTTTTCCTTAATTGGTGTGCCCAAAAAGTTAGTCTCAACTAACGTGGGACGGAGGGAGTATATATATATATATATATATATATATATATATATATACTCCTCCGTCCCGCTAATATTAGCACAAACACTGTTTGCGCGGGAATTAAGGAATATGATATTTTAATAAAATGTTGTGAGTGTAAAAGAATTAGTGGAGAGAGAAGGAGTGGAGGGTGTAATAAATTATAATGGTATTGTGAGTATTAAAATAATGTAGGAGAGAGAATGAGTGGGGTTGGGTAAATATTTTATTAATATAAAGTTTCCTTTTTGGGAGTGTGCGGATATTAGCGGGAAGCCCAAAAAGGAAAGTGTGCTAATATTAGCGGGACGGAGGGAGTATATATATATATATATATATATATATATATATATAGTATATATATATATACTCCATCCGTCCCGCTCGAAAGGGCACAAATTTTCTTTTTGGGCGTCCCATTTGAAAGGACACAACCCAAAAATGGAAAGTTTTTTATTACTTCTTTATTTGTGGGATCCACTTGTCATACTCTCACAATAAATATCCACTAACAATTTCCTACCCCACTTTCTCTTTCCTGCATCACCTTTCACTCAGAACATTTATTCCAATATACACTTTTTCTCTTTCCTACATCACTTTTCTTAATTCGCGTACAAGGCACAAATTTTGCCTTTTCGGGCGGGACGGAGGGAGTATATATGTATATATACTAGTACATGCCCGTGTCCAAGGCCACGTTTTTTTTAAAAAAAAAAAAATTTAAATTTTTTTTTCATGCCCGTGTCCAAGGCCACGTTTTTTTAAAATTTTTCTTTTTTTTTTAAATTTTTTTTTTCATGCCCATGTCCAAGGCCACGTTTTTTTTAATTTTTTTTTTAGATTTTTTTTTTAATTTAAAAAAAAAAAAAATTTAAGGGCAAAATGGGAAAGGGACAAAATAGTGAGGGCAAAATGGTAAAACACCCACTTGAAACTGTAGAGAGTACTGTTCAAAAGGCAGGTGCCATTTATAATATAGATATATATACTCCCTCCGTCCCAGCTGAAGGTGCCCAATTTTGGCATTGCACGCAAATTAAGGAAATGGGCGGGAAGAAAAAATGTTGTGAGTGTAATTTGAAAATAGGAGAGAGAATGAGTGGAGAAAATAGTAAATTATAATGGTGTTGTGAGTATTAAAATAATGTAGGAGAGAGAATGAGTGAAGGAAATAGTAAAGATTATTTGCCAAAAAAGAAAAGTGAAAGCTTTTAAAGGAACACCCAAAATAGCAAAATGGAAAGCTTCTACTGGGACGGAGGGAGTATATATGTGTGAACAACTATTAGTATATCTCATGTCCGTCTCAATAATTATAGGGCCATGTGCTAAATTGAATATAGTGCCCTTAATATATATATATATATATATATATATATATATATATATATATATATATATATATATATATATATATGTATATATATATGTGTATATATATGTGTATATATATATGTGTATATATATGTGTATATATATGTGTATATATATATGTGTATATATATGTGTATATATATATGTGTATATATATGTGTATATATATATGTGTATATATATGTATATATATATGTATATATATATATATATATATATATATATGTATATATATATATATATATATATATATATATATATATATATATATATATATATATATATATATATATATATATATATATATATATATATATATATATATATATATATATATATAGGGTTTTGTTAGGATACCCACCATAGGAGTATCCTAACAAGTGGCCCAATATTTTTAGGACAAAAATATCACTCGTTTCTCAAAGCAACCATATATATGATGAGGGCAAAATTGTAATCATCAAAGAGAGAGAGAGAAAGAGAGTTGGTATTAAATAAGAGAGAGAGAGAGAGTTAGTATTAAATAAGAGAGAGAGAGAGAGAGAGAGTTAGTATTAAATAAGAGAGAGAAAGAGAGAGAGAGATAGTTAGTATTAAATAAGAGAGAGAGATAGAGATAGAGAGAGTTAATATATATACTTTGATGATTACAATTTTACCCCCATCATATATATGGTTGCTTTGAGAAATGAGAGACATTTTTGTCCAAAAATAATGGGCCACTTGTTAAGATACTCTTGAAGGGGGTATCCTAACAAAATATATATAGGGTTTTGTTAGGATACCCACCATAGGAGTATCCTAACAAGTGGCCCAATATTTTTAGGACAAAAATATCACTCGTTTCTCAAAGCAACCATATATATGATGAGGGCAAAATTGTAATCATCAAAGAGAGAGAGAGAAAGAGAGTTGGTATTAAATAAGAGAGAGAGAGAGAGAGTTAGTATTAAATAAGAGAGAGAGAGAGAGAGAGTTAGTATTAAATAAGAGAGAGAAAGAGAGAGAGTGAGAGAGTTAGTATTAAATAAGAGAGAGAGAGATAGAGAGAGTTAATATATATACTTTGATGATTACAATTTTACCCCCATCATATATATGGTTGCTTTGAGAAATGAGAGACATTTTTGTCCAAAAATAATGGGCCACTTGTTAAGATACTCTTGAAGGGGGTATCCTAACAAAACATATATATATATATATATATATATATATATATATATATATATATATATACTCCTTCCGTCCCATTACAAACCACAAACTTTCCTTTTTGATCGTCCCATTACAAACCACAAACTTCCTAAAATGGAAAGGAATCTTTACTATTCCCTCCACTCATTCTCTCTCCTACATTATTTTAATACTCACAACACCATTATAATTCACTATTCCCTCCACTATAATTCACTTTTCCTTAATTCCCGTGTCTACGCAGAAATTTCCCATTACTAATGGGACGGAGGGAGTATATATATATATATATATATATATATATATATATATATATATATATATATATATATATATATATATATATATATATATATATATATACACTCCCTACGTCCCGGTAGAAGCGTCGCCATTTTAGGTGTGGCACGCAAATTAAGGAAAAGTGTGGGAAGAAAAAATGTTGTGAGTGTAATTTGAAAATAGGAGAGAGAATTAGTGGAGGAAATAGTGAATTTAAAAAGTGTTGTGAGTGTAGAGGAGAGAGAATTAGTGGAGAGAATAGTGGATGGGTAATAGAATATTAATAAAATATTTTCTTTTTAGGAAAGGGTGACGCTTTAAACGGGACACCTTTTTTGGTAAAAAGTGACGCTTCGGGTGGGACGGAGGGAGTATATAATACAATATACAATAAAAAAAATGTGTTGACCACCACTGTGGGGATTCGATCCTGACATCTCAGGTATATACATTATGAAAGTTATTCAACCAAGCCAGCAACAATACCAAACATGTATATACATTATGAAAGTTATTCAACCAAGCCAGCAACAATACCAAACATGGTATCACATCTAAATTTATATATTTAGTACTAATATTTTTGGGCTAAGTTTTAAGAATTGAAGAAAATATGAGATCCTATAAAATTATAGGCCCTGTGCAATTGAGCTCCTTGCATACCCTCAAAATCGGGCCTGTTATATCTGGTACAGCTTTAGCTTTTGTAAAATATGGAGAGCAAATAAAATAATAGCTAAGGTAAGAGTCATAGTCATTCTATACTGGTATGAGTAAAGGCTGATTGCATGATTGGAGAGGATTTTAATTGCTACAAAATAAAAGGTTTGGTTTTCAACTTCAAGTAATTTTTTTTTTAATGATGTTTGCTCCTTAACATATTGGAAAAACATGGAAAATAGGATAAGAACCTTTGGGATTTGGATTTTCCTAGTTTTTCTTAAAAAAAAAAAAAAAAAAAAAAAATCCTAGCCTTTCTACTCCCTCCAAAACGATAATCTCTTCTTAAAAAAAAATAAAAAAAATCCTAGCCTTTGTACTCCCTCCAAAACGATAATCTCATTTAACATGGATTATTAACATGGATCGGAAGCATTTATTAATAAACCAAAACTCAGCAAGTGAGATGTCAAAATTGTTGTTCTAAATTATGAATGGGGCTTGTTTTTTTTTAAAAAAAATGGTGTCGGTGCTTAAGCTCGTATAGTATTAGGGTGTATACCCACCCCAAGATCCATACAGGTAAATTTGGGTCCATTCTCAGTCACCGATCTGGAAATTGGCTTCAAAGGAAATGTTCAGCATGAATTACATCACTTGTCATCAAGTTGCTCGTCACACCACTCGAACACAAAATCTCTTTTATCATCTCTTACCTTTTTGCCGCTGAGTTACCCCCTGGGAATATAGGGCTTAGTGTGTTTGGTTCGAGTGTTCTAGTTTATTAATTAGACTAATTTTGGAAAAAGTTTTTAAGTCAGATTTACCTAGTCTTTGAATGGCCTCCTTGGCCTACTTGTCATAGGTAAACTGCTATTTTTATAATTATAATTGATGTACATAATTTAATTATATACGGTATTTGTACATTAAAAAATAAAGCCATCTGAAGATATTCAAAATCCAAATTACAAACTAGGGACTCTTTATAATTAAAAAGGATCATCAATTCCCTTTTCATGAGTAACTGTTATCTTCTATGTGTTTAATAAATTAAAGGAAAATATTTTTCGATAAAAATTCAATTTAAGATAAATTGAAAGAGATAGGGTGGGGTAGGGTGATGGAGGTGTGGCAGTAGGGTAAGAGGTGGAGATTAGTAGGGGTGAGGTGGGTGTGGGGTAAGGTAGGGTAGTGGGGAAAATGTAAAGGATAGGATAAGATAAGATGATGGTATGTTATGATGGTGATAGGATAGGGTGTGGAGGTGGGGTAGAGTGGGTAGCAGAGAGAGTGGTGGGGGGGGGAGGGGTTAGGGTGGGTAGTCGGGGTAGGGGAGTGGGGTTGGGTGGGGGAGTTATTAAAACATAAATTAATTTAATAATGAGTAAAAAAAGTTTGACCATAGGAGGGGGGTTGGTGGTTGGTGGGGGTGGGTGGGTGGATTGGGCGGGGGAGTTATTAAAACATAAATTAATTTAATTATTAGTGAGTCATTTTACTTATAATTAAATTAATTTATTTTTTAATAACTCTCCCACCCAACCCCACTCCCCTACTCTCGGCCACCCACCCTACCCTCCACCCACACTCTCGGCTAACCACCCTACCTCACATCTACCCCACCCCTATCCTATCAACACCCTATCCTACTATTATCTTACCATTTATATTTTTTCGACCACCCTATCCTACCCCTACCCCTACTCTACCCTACCTCACACACACCCACCTCACCCCTACTAATCCCCACCTCCTACCCTACCGCCACACCTCATCACCCTACCCACCCTATCTATTTTAACTTGTCACAAATTGTGTTTTTATCGAAAAATATTTTCATTGAACACGTGAAATTTTTTACGGAAAACATTTTCCTTATCAAATAGCCAAAAACATGTTTATCTCATTTTTCGAAAAATATTTTCATTTTTCAAAAAATATTTTACAGGAAATAATTTTCTGGAAGTTATTTTACGTGAAACAAACGTTTGCCGTAAAATACTTTCTGGAAAACGTTTTCCCCATTTTTCGATATTTGGTAAGCACCGAAAAATGAGGAAAATGTTTCCCCCCCTTTTCGCTGTAAAATGACTTACGAATTTTTTCTAAGTAAAACATTTTTTCGAAAAATGGTAACACACTCACACACCTAACTTTTCATACATCCCCGACATTACCCACCCTCCTCACCACCACCACCCCCACCCCACTCACCACCACCACCCATTGCCCTCCCCCCACCTCAATCACCACCACCACCCCACCCTCCCACCCCCTGCCCCCCTCCCCTCGGGTCAAAAAAAAATTTAATCATTTAAAATTTATTTTAAACAGCTCCCCACTCCACTCTCCACCACCACCCCTACCCCCCCACCCCCGGTTAGGTAAAAAATAAATTAATCATTTAAAATTGATTTTTAACAACTCCGCACCCCTGCCCCCCACCCCCACACCACCACCTCCCCCCCACCCCCCAGTCGGGTCAAAAAAAAAATTAATCATTTAAAATTCATTTTTAACAACTCCCCACTCCAGTCACCACCATCCCCGCCCCCACCCCGCCCTCAACCCCGCCCCCATCCCACTCCACTCAAATTATCTCAAATTGTGTTTTTATCGAAAAATACTTTCATTAAATACATGAAATTTTTTTCGTAAAATATTTTCCTTACCAAACATCCGAAAACATGTTTATCTCATTTTTCGGAAAATATTTTACAGGAAATTCATTTTTCGAAAAATATTTTACAAGAAATCATTTTCCGCAAGTTATTTTACGCGAAACAAACAGAGTCTTAGGCTCCGTTTGTTTGGGGGAAATGTTTTCGGAAAATGTTTTCCCGAATTTTCGGTGTTTGGTAAGCACCGAAAAATGAGGAAAATGTTTTCCCCCCTTTTCTAAGTAAAATAACTTACGAATTTTTTCTAAGTAAAACATTTTTCGGAAAATGATAACACCCTCACACAACTAAATTTTCATACACCCCACGTTACCCATAGAGCCGTCAAGTTGGGACGGTCCCGTCTCGACATACAAATGGGACGGGATGGGACGACATTTTGTCATCCCGTTTGAAAACGGGACTATTCGAGACGTCCCGTTTGGAACGCGGGACGAACGCGGGATGGGACGGGACGTCCCGTTCCCGTTTCAAAAAAAAAAAAGGTCAAAAAACTCAAAAAAAAAAAAAAACGAGTCAAATGGTCATATCCCTAACCCTAAAAAAATTAATCCATTCTTCCCTTTCTCTTCCGCAACCACGGCGACAATTGGCGATTGACGATTCGGCGACGGCGACTTGGATTTTGGCGAGCACTTTCTCTGTTTCTCACCTCTCCCCGGCGTCCCCCGCCATTCATTCTCCTCTTCTGTCGAATCTCGTCGATCTCATTCAGCGCTGGCCCGTAGCTCAGGTACATATTCTAATCGTTCTAAACAGGTAACCAACTAGTCCCTCCTTTGTCTTTCTAATCGATCTACTGAAGCTATTTCCACTTATCAACTTTAAGGAACTCTCCTCTCCGGTGAGTCCGGTCCCTTTTAATGTAACCTTCCTTTTTTCCGACCAACATGATATCTCCATTTACTTTAAAACTGAGGGTGAAAAAGCACTGAAGCAAAATCAATAGCTGTTTTAAATCCTCTAAAATCTGGTATAGAAACATGTGAAAGATAGTTACTGGACTATGGAGATTTTAGTGTTGATAAAGATCAGAGAAATGGGAGGAGAATAATATCAGAGGAAATAATTTTTTATGCTATTCCAAATGTTGATAATTTTTTAATCCATAGTTACTGGACTATGGAGATTTTAGTGTTTCTAAGCTTTGTTTCTTTTTTCTGTGTATGATAATTGACTTGTGTCTAATTGTGGGATATTGTTGTGTTTGTTTTTTTCATTGTAGTAATGGAATCTAATTTTGCACAACCGAGTACAAATGTGGAGGATAATGAGGTAGACAAAGTGGAAAATACCAAGAAGGCTGAGTCATGCAAAAAGGGTAAGGTATATTCTGATGTGTGGCATTTTTTCAACCAATTGATTGATATAAATGATTGGGTTCAAAGAGTAAGAGGTGAGTGTAAAGGGTGTAAAAAATTATTTGAGGCTAGTGGAAAATCTGGGACTTCGGGAATGAAACGCCATCAAAAAGCATGTTCAAAGTTGAAGTTTCATGATGTAGGACAAATGATTATGGATAGTGAGGGAAAGGTAATAAATAGAAAAATTGACCAAAAGATTGTACGTGACAAGTTAGCTTGTGCGGTAATTAAGCATAATATGCCATTTTCACTTGTTGAATATGATGGATTTAGAGATTTATTGAAGTATTTGAATCCTGCATTCTCTTGCATTTGTAGAAATACACTTGTTTCGGACATTGAGAGAATCTATTTGAGGGAGAAAGATAAACTTAAGCAAGCTTTGTTTGATACTCCAAATAGAATTTGCTTAACTTCTGATTTGTGGACAGCATGCACTAGTGAAGGCTACATTTCTTTAACTGCTCATTTTGTTGACACTGAATGGAAATTGAATAGTAAAATACTCAACTTTACCCATATGCCGCCTCCACATTCAGGAGTTGAATTGGCTGCAAAGTTGTTTGAGTTTTTGAAAGAGTGGGGGATTGAGAAGAAAGTGTTTTCTTTGACATTAGATAATGCCTCTAGTAATGACAACATGCAAGATATCTTGAAAGAGCAGCTTTATTTTCAGAATGATGGCTTGTTTTGCGATGGTGAATATTTCCATATTCGTTGTTCTGCTCACATTTTGAATTTAATTGTTCAAGAAGGTCTGAATGATGTGCAAGTTATTGAAGATTGATGTGCAAGTTATTGAAGATTGATAGGTAACATTTTCATTCCTAATCCTCTTGCACATTATAGAGCTTTAAATTTGCTCAAGCTATCAGATCCACCTTCTTCCATTGAGGAACTTCTTGACCTCCTTGATGTAAGACCCCTTCTGCAATCAATTATAGTATCTCTGTGTTTCTATGTGTGCATTGGGATTTTGGATTGATGATTTTCTTATTAGGGTTGATACTTGCATGCAATTTCCATCCAAATGGTTTTTGATTATTGATTGATTTTAAGTTTGGTTGGAATGTACATTGATAGTGTGGTGGAGGGAGTTATCTCTATTTGGTTGAAATGAAAGCTGGCTGGCAATTTGTTGCTGCTGAAATGCTGGGGTAAGGGGTTGGGATTTGGTTGAAATGAAAGCTGTGTTTCTGTGTGTATGTATATTTTTAATGTTTATAAAATTGCTTAAGTACTTTGTTTTTGCATCTGATTGCAATCAAATATTAGTTTGAACATAAACAACACTTGATCTAATTTCAGCAGTAACAACATTCAGAATCCAACTTATCAACATATCATTGCAGTGCTTTATTTTCAATATATGTGTTATCATTGCAGTGCTTTATTTTCAATGTATGTGTTATCACTAACTTTGCCAATAGTTGTTTAGAATTACATTTGGTGGCTGAAATTTGCTCAAGGTCAATCCATAGCAAAACTGTTATCAGAACAGTGTTAATATAAGCATGTTGATGGACCTCTGTTACATAAATAAATCATTATGGACCTCTGTTACATAAATATTTTTTAGTGTAAAAAACAAATATTTTCCCCCTTTCTTCAAGAAAAAAAAAGCACTGTAAATAAATATTTGCCCCCTTTATAATGTGTAGGTTTGTTGTAAGTTACTAAAGGTGCATACCATGATGTTTTCACGAGAATTGGAAATGTAGGTGATACTTAATGTGAATGAATACATGTCATGGTTCCTTTATTGATAGCTTTAATATTTGTGTACCACAGGATCCTGGCAAGTCTATATTCAGGAACAGTGTGTATTTGGAACTATCAATCTCAGGTATCGAGCTACTACGTTTACGTCAAATAAATTCTAGTTCTGATAAAATTCTTTGCAGCTGGTTCTGTCTTTGTAATCAAATACATATTTGTGGACCTATTTTGTTTGTTATGTTGACCCTTCTATGTTTACTTCTTCTAAACTCCAGGTTTTTGCTGTTACATTTCTCCTCAGCACATGTAATCTTCAGCTTGAAAAGATCAGTAGAGTGAATGCGCTTTATGGGAAATGGATTTTAGTCTTTCATCAGTGACTGAAACTGGAATATGAGTTGGATTTTGTAATTTGTTATTAACTTATTTTGTTATTAACTAAGTTGTAACTTAATACACTTATCATCTGTAAGTTCGGATTTTTTCCATGGCTTAGTGTTTGCTGAGCCTGAATGAATGCTTGCTGAATGCTGAAGCCTAAATGGCTGAGTTCTTCTGCTGAATGAATGAATGCTGAAGCCTGAATGACTGAAACTGGACTGGAATATGTGTTTTGACAGTTTTGTAACTCATGTTATGTCTTATAAATATTTAGTTTGGAGTTAGGAGTTTCTTGTTGATATTATATAATTTATATTTATGGATATTGATTTTGGCGCCTAGTCAACGTTTATTTCTCCTAGTCAACGGGTCCCGTATGGGTCCCGCGGGATCCCGCGTCCCGCAAATGGGACGGGATGGGACGGAGTATTTTAGTCCCGTCCCGTTTTGTCCCGCTCTCGTCGTGGAACAACGTAATTTCGTCCCGTCCCGTCTCGTATTTCCGTATTGACGGCTCTAGTTACCCACCCTACTCACCACCACCACCACCACCCCACTCATACCACCACCCACTGCCCCCCACCCCCACCCCACCCCCTGTCGGGTCAAAAAAAAAATTAATCATTTAAATCTATTTTTAACAACTCCCCACCCCACTCCACTCACCACCACCACCTCTGCCCCCCCCCCACCGCACTCAAATTATCTCAAATTGTGTTTTTATCGAAAAATATTTTCATTAGACACATAAAAAAAATTCGGAAAACATTTTCCTTACCAAACAGCCGAAAACATGTTTATTTCTTTTTTCGGAAAACATTTTACAGGAAATCATTTTTCGCAAGTTATTTTACGCGAAACAAACGGAGCCTTAGGTTAGGGTGTTACCATTTTTCGGAAAATGTTTTAATTAGGAAAAATTCGTAAGTTATTTTATTTATAAAATTGGGATAACATTTTTCGGAAAACATTTTCTCCATTTTTCAGTGATTAACAAACACCGAAAAATGAGAAAAACGTTTTACGAAAAACATTTTCCCCAAACAAAAGGATCCTAAATCTCAACTTTATTTCCTTCCTAACATAGATTCTTGATACCTTACCACCTTAGAGTGGCTGTCATGTCCAAACCCGACCAATACTTGTTCTTGATTCGCATCAAGAACATCACAAGGGTTTCTTAATGTACTTAACAACTCTTAACGCCGGATTCCATTGACAAATATTTTCACCAAAACACCCATTAATGCAATGAGGACGTATACCATGAACAAATACAATTTTGTTACTAGAAACAACCATATTTCTATGAATATCTAGATAACGATCAAGATGCGGGTTGAGAGAAAGACGAGGATCTTTTATGGACGAATCAATTCCAGATTCGGCAACAAGGCAAGAATGTATAGCGGACGAACTGTCCATAACTACCAGTTTCTCAATCTTATAAAGATGGGCAAAGATGGGAGTATTAGAGTTGTTTCTTTGGTGAATAGCATTGAATCGAGGATTGAAAAAAGAGAGAATACCATGATTTGGATACGGACATGAATCTAAGAATTGTTTTAACGGGTACCCTCGACAATATATGTTCTTGAAGTTTGTCGGGGAGATATTTTGCCAGCATTATTTTTTTTCTCCATAGTATATGTTTGCCTGAGCAGCTTTCGGAGTAGACAAAGAGGAGAAATATATACTCCCTCCCTCCCATCCGACTTAAGACATTTTGTCATTTTGGGCGTTCCATTCGACTTAGGACATCCTAAAATGGCAAGTTTATATTATTTTTATATTTAATGGGAGCCACTTATCATACTCACAACAACAATCCACTTACTATTCCTCCCACTCATTCTTTCTCCTATTTTACTTTTCATACTCACAATACCTCCTCCACTCATTCTCTCTCCTATTATTATAATAGTATTTCTTAATCTCCGAGCCGGGAGAGAGATTCCTAAGTCGGGTGGGACGGAGGGAGTATATATATAGGGTTTGATGGTGGTTGACCGAGTTGTTTTCCTAATCCGATAATAGAACTTTCATGGACTGACCTTTTCCTAATCTAAATATGAATTGAGAATTTTCATACTCTAATAATCCTTTAGTAATCTGACCTTTTCCTAATCTAAGCAGGAAGAAGGATACGGAAAAACAGTTATAATTAAATATAAAAGTCAAAGGAGCCAAAACCATCCGAAAAACCTCACCTGGGAAAAATGTTCGGTAACATTTTTAACTCTATCCGATGACGCCACGAATTTCAAGGTTAGAGCGGTTCGTAGAATATCTGGCAGGATATTTGTTTGGTGTGGTACCTATGATCACAACACAGAAATGAAGCACCGTTAAGGTCAAAATTGGATGTTAATCCAACTCAGACTCTCGGGTGTGAGGATAAGATATTTAAATGGATATAAAACCTGAGAATAAGACATTGGAATGTCTTAGAGTGTGTATGTGTTTAGGATTTGAGCAATATGGCTTACAATATAGATGTGGCACTTACCTTGTCCATGGGGACAAAGGTCTTCTATTTATAGGCAATGGGAAGCTGCTCGCTGACGTAAGCCATGGGGTCAGCCCTAAAAGGCACTTTAGTCTTTGATCGGATACATGTGTCCGCATCTGGTTGGCTCTGTCAGGGAAGGAAGATTCACTGTCAGAGGGGATGTCGTTGATGTGGACAGGAGCCGTGTATCCGACGCAGCGCATTAAATGAAATAGTAGGTGCCTGAGCCATACATTCAATGCAATGGGAGTGAGCCGGTTACTGTACTGTCAGAGCCAGTAAGTAAACTTGCTCAATAAGCTTTGATATTAATCGGGAGTGTGGTGAGATAACCGGGAGTCTAGTATGCGACCGCAGTCAACACATTAGGCGCGGTCAATGGTAATTGACGCGGGCACCGATGTTGCGGTCATAACTCTTGCGGTCACCAGGCTGACAGTCAGGATCCCTTCGATCTTGATTGGGATGGGATGAGAGGAACGCGGTCTTGACCTTGAGGGTCTCTCTGTCTGCGGTCTTGACTCTGGCGGTCTAGAGAACGCCACGTCATGCTGGCCCTTTGGACCAGACCGAGCTTGGGCCCGGTCTAGCTGGTCCGGGCTCATCAGTGGCCCTTAGCTCCAAGTGAATGATTATTTATGGTATGAGTGAGGAGCTACTAGTTAAGCTCGCACTACAAGAAAAATAGCCTTTTGTGACTGCTTTCTGTGATGGCTAAAAAAAGCAGTCACCATAGACCAGATAAGGAGACGGAAATAAAAAGCAATCACGTTACCTTAACGAGATGGCAGTACAATCACATGTGCAATCACGTTTGTTATTTTCGTCCGGAGCGCCAACGCGGGAAACAGGAGGGAAAATGAAAAATCAAACTGTGATGACTTTTGCAATCACGTTTGATTAATTATATAATTTAACCAATATAAATACATGAAAAAAGTAATTTTAATAAAAGGTGACGGCCAATGCAATCACATAATACCTAAATGATATAAAAAAAATAAGAAATAAATTAATTTGAGATTACTAAATAAATCAATGTAAATAAATCAATCAAACCAAACGCCCCTCTCTCTCTCTCTCCGCTTTCTCTCTCTATCCGCTCTCTCCCTCTCTGCTCTCCCGCTCTGCCTCTCTCCGCTCGCTCCGGTCTCCGCTCCGGTCGTCTCTCCGCTCCGGTCGTCTCTCCCTCGTCGTCTCTCTCTCCGATCCGAGCCAGTTAAAGAGGTATAATTCCCCTCATATTTTTGAATTTTTAACATGGATTTGCGTCTTGTATGAATTGAAGATAGCTTGATTTGATTTTGAAAAGTCAAATTTTGACTTTTTGGTATATTTTGTTGGTGTATTTTTGTTGATTAGCTAAGTTCTCGATTTGGGGTTTATTTTTAACCCAAAATTAGGGTTTAATTCCTGGTTCTTCCCATGACTTGAAAAATGATTTCGAAAAATAGGCAAAATGATAAGAGCCATGTTCAATTTGATGGTCTCGGCAGCCATGTTCAAAATGGAATTTCTTTTTGGCACATGGGCATAATGGTCATTAGGCCCATTTACCAATTACTGTTACCACTGTGTTCAAAGCCCAATGAAACATGGACCAGAGATGAAAGTAAGTGAGAAAGGTGACAATAGCCCTTGTTAAGTGCAGAGCAGTGTCTGATGTGTTTGTGTGTGAGACTGTGAGTTATGAGTTCTATTATGTGAACTAGATATGCATTATAATGGTTTTGCTGGTATACGACCTCTATATGATACCTTAGGCAAGTTTCAACTCCTTATAACCATGTATATCGTGTGCAACTGCATTCAATTCTGCATTTTAGGCTGCAGACTGCACAAAGCTACTAGGTTTAAGGATATGTCATTTGTTAAGACTTTTCCTCTGAATGAGAGTCCAGAAAGTGCTATGTTACATGTAGTATTGGAAGAGCTTTAATCACCACTTTTTTCGATGATTTAGGTGTTGGTGCTGTAGAGTTTATCATAAACCATGCGGAGGTTGCAATTGCATTCGCGGAAGAGAAAAAGCTTCCTGAGGTAATTAACCATGTTTTGTTTGTGTGGGCATTGATGATATGAGGATACCTGGAATAATTTTACTTGGACCCAGGAAATGCACATAAGAATCCTGGTTTTGTTTCAACATTGTATCTTCACTTTGAAGATGCAATATAATGAGAATGAATAGTTCATAGTCACAAGGTACTGCGTTGGACACTGAACTCTTGATGCATTTGGTGTGGCCCATATCAAGTGAAAGAATATAATTATGTACATTTGTCTTTTACTCTATTACCTTATTCATGATTTTTTTTAAAATTTTTTCCCTTGCAGCTATTGAAAACAGTTCCTAATGCAACAAAATATTTAAAAAGTGAGTTGCTCATAATATTGAGATTTACTCTGTGAAAGCATTTATGTTTAGAGATACTAATATATGCACATAACTGTTGTAGCCATTGTGAGCTTTGGAAAAGTTACTCCTGAACAAAGGGAAGAAGTTGAAAAGTATGGTTTGGTGATATATTCTTGGGCTGAATTTTCAGTACTGGTAAGCTTCTGCAACTGCTGTAGACTGTACTGTATATACTCCCTCTGCCCCTAAATGATCTTCTCACTTTTTTTGCGTTAACATGAAGGTACATTGAGCAATAATTTTAGGTTGATTTAATTATCCTAATAAAAATTTAAAACTTGTTATCGATACATCATTAGAAATACTATCAATAACAATTTTTAGATGTTCATTCGGATAATTAAATCAACCTAAAATTATTGCTCAAAGTATCTTCGTGTTAACGACAAAAAAAGTAGGAAGATCATTTTGGGACAGAGAGAGTAGATCTAATGTTAACATTTGTGACGTTTAATATGAATTACTGCTACTGTTTAACCTATTAACTTAGTTTCAGTAGAGGATTATCAAGCGAAACCTCACTTAGTATTAGTATTTTTCCATGTGTTATTTGGATTGTACTTGTCGATTTTCAACATCAATTAGATTTTCAACATCAATTAGTTGATGTGATTGTTATCTTGAACATTTATAGCTTCGTTCAAAACATGGACATCTGTTTATGTACAGGGAGATGACAAGCAATTTGATCTGCCGGTGAAGAAGCAAAGTGACATTTGTACAATAATGTACACTAGTGGAACAACTGGCGACCCTAAAGGTGTAATGATTTCCAATAAAAGCATTGTTTCTCTTATAGCTGCAGTCCACCACCTGCTATCTAGTGCAAATGAATCGTTGATTGCCTACTCTTTTCAATTGTCTTCCACATTCTTGAGAGAATAGTTTGCTGAAGAAGTGGGAAAAATAATTTGATGAATTGACCATATATTATAGATCTCTACTAGTACTAACCTCTTGGCATTCCTGTTTTTGAAACTTTTACAGTTGACTACGAAGGATGTCTATCTTTCATTTCTCCCTTTGGCACATATTTTTGATCGGATAATTGAAGAATGCTTTATTAATCATGCGGCCTCAATAGGATTTTGGCGTGGGGTAAAATGACTATTGAGTCTTTTTTTTTTAGTTTCTTGCTGTCATTATGTATTTTATACGATAACTGAGACGTTCTCATGCACAGGATCCCAAACTATTGATTGAAGATATTGGCGAGTTAAAGCCTACCATTTTTTGTGCTGTTCCGCGGGTGCTAGATAGAATTTATTCAGGTTTGTTCTCTTTAAGTTTTTTCCCGGACATATATCATTGGGTTTGTTTGCGCATATTCTGATCCTTCTTGCAGCGTTAAGAAGACATATTATACTTGGGCACTTCTGTTGTTTGGGGAGTACTCCCTCCGTCCCATAACAAGGGGCACAAAAATGAGAGTGCATGAAAATTAATGGTAGAGTAGGTGTTCAGTGAGGTAGGAGAGAGAAAGCGGGGTAGGGAATAGTAGGTGGATAGTTGTTGTGAGTATGACAAGTGGGTCCCGTTGAATAAAGTATATTATAAACTTTCCATTTTGGGATTGTGCCCTTTTAAATGTGACACCCGAAAAGGAAATTTGTGCCCCTTATAATGGGGCAGAGGGAGAATTAGATTAATGTATGAACTTTTTTGAGCTGTTTAGAGTGGAAAACTGCAAATTCATAAATACAATCATCAATTTTTAGATGCACATTTCTTCAATGCATTGCATCCCAATAAGGGGATGTAAAGAAATTATCAAGGCCGGCTCTCTGAGGGGGTGCAAAGTGCGCCACCGCTCAGGCCCCCCCTGATTTGAAAGATTCCTAAATGGATATTCGGGACGGAATGAGTAGTATTATATTTAGAAATATGATTTTAATCCAAATAAATATCCTAATTTCTCAATAATCTACTGCTTAACTATTTGAACCGCAGAATCTATCATAGTTACTTGCTCATGGAAACTTTTTGATTTTTTGTCTCTGACACTGCAATATAGGCTTGACAGAGAGCTGCGGTGGATCGTTTGTCTCACTGCCAAATGAAATGGATATGCTGGGTACGGTGGGCCCTCCTGTACCAAATGTAGATGCACGCTTAGAATCCGTTCCTGAAATGGGATATGATGCCCTTTCAAGCACACCGCGTGGAGAAGTATGCTTGAGGGGAGATTCCTTGTTCTCAGGGTACTTCAAACGCGAAGACCTCACTAACGAGGTCTTGGTTGATGGGTGGTTCCACACAGGTTTGCTTCTTATCATAAGGTCTTGAATATGGTTTTGAATAGGGGTGGCAATTTCTTATCAATGGGTATACCCATTAAGATTTAATCATGATTTGAACTATTGTACATTATATCATGTACTCCCTCCATTTCAAAATGAATGTCTAAAAAAATCTCCAATTTGCTCTTGATCAAGAGTAAATTTGAGAATTTTCGAGCATTCATTATGGGACAGAGGGAGTATAATAGTTTAAAGCATTATATTCTTAATGGATATCACCATTGAATAACCGAAAACCCCATTTTGCCATCCCTAGTCTTGAATTAGTTTTAGGCCCACCCATAAGCTGTATGAGCCTCTTACCAAACTTCGACTTCAGGAGATGTTGGTGAGTGGCAATCAAATGGAAGCATGAAAATTATTGACCGCAAGAAGAATATCTTTAAGCTCTCGCATGGAGAATATGTGGCAGTTGAAAACCTGGAGAACGTTTACGGGCTTGTTTCTGATCTCGATTCGGTATGCATTATAACATACTCCCACGCATAAATATATAAAAACTCTTTATTTTCTGTTGTTCTACTTTCACTGATATGTAGAAATACCTTTTTTCTTTTATTCGATTATAGATATGAGTATATGGAAACAGCTTTGAGTCGTTCCTTGTTGCTGTTGCGAACCCAAATAAGCAAGCAGTTGAACATTGGGCTGAAGAGAATGATGTCTCTTGTATGAGGCCAATCAAAATGCAAACTATCAAATGTTGTATGAATATATGGTATGCCAAGCTGCAACATGGAGATCTACCTCCCCCTATTCCTTTAAATTTCAATGCAAATTCTGGTTCTGAAGGTGCATCTAATACTCGTAATGATAGTTCTCCTACAAATCATGGTGATGATGAGATAGGCGATTATTATGAGACACCTGATGATGAGATGGGTACTGATGATAATGAGACAAGTGATGATGAGATGGGAGAAGATGAGATGAGTGAGCATTAGGATCATAGTTAGTATGGTTACTTGATCTTTCTTTTGGTTTGTGCTCTAGAGGGTGTATATACCCTTAGACTATTGATTTTTGAACATAATATGGTAGCTAGAATGGTTCTTGAACAAGTTTAGTAAGACATGAATAGTTTGTTAAATGTAATGGTGAATGTTATTTTGAGACAATATATTTAGTTTTAAATGATTAAAAGTTTGTTTTCAATTAAGTTTTGGAAAAATTTGTTGATTTATCAATATTAATTCATAATATTATGTAGTAACAATTATATTATTGTAATGAAACATTTAAGAACTAATGTGATGGCAAAACATCATTTTCATCCGGGATAAGGTGATTGCATTTTCAGTCGCCTTTTCTAAGCAAAGGTGATTGCATTTCCAGTCACCTTTTCATCCGGGATAAGGTGATTGCATTTTCAGTCGCCTTCTCTAAGCAAAGGTGATTGCATTTTTAGTCGCCTTTTCTAAGCAAAGGTGATTGCATTTCCAGTCACCTTTTCTAAGCAAAGGTGATTGCATTTTCAGTCGCCTTACACAAGCTAACGAGATTGCATACCCAGTCGCCTTATACTAGCTAACGTGATTGCATATGTGATTTAATTAATTAAATAAATAAAATTAAAAAACCCTTTACGTGACGGCCAAAAGCAGTCACGGAAAATAAGTTTCTAAGGTGACTACTTATCCCGTCGATTTAAGCTATTGCGACAAGGGTTTACGCGACTGCCATGGCGATTGATTTCCCCGTCGCCTTACCTTTTCGTGACTGCTTTTCGCACATACGTGACGGCTTTTGGCAGTCACAAAAAGCCTTTTTTCTTGTAGTGTCGGCTCTATTAGATCGCTCCTTAGGCGGGCACCAGCGTTGGCATTTTTCGCTGGTCTTTGCTCTGTTTCTCGTGCAAAATAGGCACATGTGAGAGGCACGTGAGGAAGCTTGTAGAAGCCTCATTGCTCTGCCTCCCGGTTAACTGGTGGGCCCCTGGGCAGGTGAAGAGACAGCGCGTGACAGGTACGGAGGGTACGTGTCAGCAATCTGATAGGCACCATAAATGCCAACCGCCCAATTTTAACGTTGGCGTCGATTCGAGACTCGAGGGGAACGATTTTGTGGGCTAATTAATATGGGTTAACCCGTATTGAGAGTCACTATTTATTTCAATATTCTGAACTCCCAAGTCTCTGGCCAATTCCATGCCTGCTATAATTGCTTCATACTCAGCCTGATTGTTCGACGCTTCGAACTTGAATCTCCGATGTAAACGCAGCAGAATGATATAGGAATTAATCAAGAATGATTAAAACCTCTGCAGGAATTAAAGGAATTCTCAAGAACTCAAGAACGAATTCTTTCAATAAAACACGAAGTTTTATTACTAACTTGAAAACCAAAGAAAATAATAATAATGTCAATTACTCTAAAACTAAACTAGAGGGGAGTATATATATAGACCCTCCTCTCCTGATCCCTTAAGGAAACTTAAAACAAATAAAGAAACTCCTAACAGAAAAAGGAAAACAAAATAAAGAAAATTCTAAACCTTCTAGAATTACTCATAACCTATATGGTAACTAAATAAGACTCAAAAACTAGTAAATCTCCTCAAAATCTACTCTAAAATCACCTCTAATCATCCTATTAAAATAAATGACGAAAATAATAAATAAAATATAAACTAAAACAAATTAAATCCTAAAATACTAATTAAAATACAAAATTAATTAATATATTTGACTTTGTCAAATATTTCTTGAACCAGATTACATCATTCACCCCCACTTGAAAAAGGATTCGCCCCGAATCCTCGTCCGATCTTTGAAACGAGCCCCTCCATTTAAATAAATATTTGGAATAAATCTTCATCTTTAACGTAGAAGGAATTGAAAGAACTTGAATTTTTCCGTACCAATGAAAGTATTTGGAATAAATATTATCTCGAAGCACAAATATGGGCAGACAAATATCTTCCGGAAATAAAATTATATCATCAATCCCATCCTTTCCATCCTTCTGTTGATCGTCCTCTCCGTCCTCCCCATGATCCACAAAATTTTTGCCCCATATAAAATTTGATTTTGCAACAAACCAATCCATATTAACAGTATCCTCCACCTTTGACTTAACTAGGGCATGAATAGGGACAATAAAATATGCGGTAACAATATTACTACATACCTTAATTACTTCGCCCGTTGCAATTTCACACAGTTCATCTACTTTAGATTCTTCCATCACTTGAACAACGCATAAATCTTCTACGACTTCACAAATAACCTCTTCATCAAAAGCTTCTTCTTGAGTAGGAAATTCTTCAATAACAAGGCGACGTTCTTCCTCCTCAAGACGCTTCAATTCAATAGCTTTTTGTGATTTCAAACGCCGAACTTGTTTCAAATAAGAACAAGCTTTATGCCAAAAAGGTTCAGATTCTTTCAAAGCTTTATCCCTATATTCTCTATGCAAATCCACTATAAATTGTTTTTCTGGCGGAAGTTGGCCGCTTACAAGAAGGGATTCATAATGAAGAAAAAAAATCATGGTGGAAGTTGGCCTCCTTTGAAAGTTCCTTCTCCTTTGCAAAAAAACATTTCGCCTGTTGATTAGCATGAATCAAACGATCATTGATCCTATCAATAACAACAGATTTGTTATTTTCTCCATTGTTAGTTCTATTCTCCCGTCCAATCGGACCATCATGGCGGAGGTGTTCCCCATGAGGACCATGTTGATTGTTTGGGTTGACATCGCCACCATCTACTCGCAGTCCCGCCAAGGCCGCTAATAATTGGGTGTGTCGCTCTCTTTGGAGGGCTTCTTGTCGCTCCGAACGTTCCCTATATTCGCGATCTTGAATTGCTATGCGTTCAAGGATTGCTGTAAGAGTGGTTTGCGTGTCTCCGTTGGCTCCACCGGAATTGGTCATCTTCCAAGGATCGTCCTCGCTCTGATACCAACTGATGTAAACGCAGTGGAATGATATAGGAATTAATCAAGAATGATTAAAACCTCTGCAGGAATTAAAGGAATTCCCAAGAACTCAAGAACGAATTCTTTCAATAAAACACGAAGTTTTATTACTAACTTGAAAACCAAAGAAAATAATAATAATGTCAATTAATCTAAAACTAAACTAGAGGGGAGTATATATATAGATCTTCCTCTCCTAATCCCTTAAGGAAACTTAAAACAAATAAAGAAACTCCTAACAGAAAAAGGAAAACAAAATAAAGAAAATTCTAAACCTTCTAGAATTACTCCTAACCTATATGGTAACTAAATAAGACTCAAAAACTAGTAAATATCCTCAAAATCTACTCTAAAATCACCTCTAATCATCCTATTAAAATAAATGACGAAAATAATAAATAAAATATAAACTAAAACAAATTAAATCCTAAAATACTAATTAAAATACAAAATTAATTAATATATTTGACTTTGTCAAATATTTCTTGAACCGGATTACATCAATCTCAAGGCTCTTTTGAACCTCTCCCCACAGGGTGCGATCAAGAGTATGCCCGCTCCACTCATCAACTTGCTCGCAGAGTCGTCCACAAATAAAGTCCACACTTCTTCTGGACGCTCTTTGGGCTGTATAATCTCTGTGTTTGAGCTATCTTGGGCCTCTTCTGACTTTGTTCGCTTTCTCTTTCCCAGGTCGCTGTTCGCTAGCTTAAATGACGATTCTGCTACAAAATCAGCCAAGGCCTGTGCTTTGATTGTCCTTCTCAGGGAGTAGGTGATCTAGAACTCAGTGAGCTCTATAGACCAAGCTAGCATTCTCCCCAAGGACTCTAGTTTGTGTAAAACCTTTCTAAGAGGGACCTCAGTAAGTACAGTTATAGGATGTGCAGAAAAGTAAGCTCTTAATTTTTGAGCTGATACAAGCAAAGCGTAAGCTAATTTCTCTATATTTAGATAACGCCCTTCTACGGCGGACAGTGCCTTAGATACATAATAAACTGATTTTTGGGAATTATTTTCCTCCCTTACAAGAACAGCAGCTACTGTCAGATCAGTAACTGCCAAAAACAGAAAAAGCTCTTCCCCGGGCACTAAGCAAAGCGTAAGCTAATTTCTCTATATTTAGATAACGCCCTTCTACGGCGGACAGTGCCTTAGATACATAATAAACTAGTTTTTTGGAGTTATTTTCCTCCCTTACAAGAACAGCTACGCGTATCGCAAGAATCTTGTCAAAAAGAAAAGCTCTTCCCCGGGCACCGGGCTGCTGAGTAGAGGGGGCTGCCCGAGGTAACTCTTCAATTCCTCAAAAGCTTGACTGCATTCATCGCTCCACGCGAATAATTCAGCTTCCCACCTTTTAGATTTTTGAACAAGGGGAGGCATCTCTCTGCAGACCGCGAGATGAAGCGGCCTAGGGCGGTGATGGGCCAATTTAGCTTTTGCACATCCTTTATGCAGGCAGGAGGTTTCATGTCCAACAGTGCTTGAATTTTTTCAGGATTAGCTTCAATTCCCCGTTGATTGACCATGAATCCGAGAAACTTGCCCGCATTGACCCCAAATGCACATTTGAGGGGGTTTAATTTCATGTTGTTGCGGTGCAAGTTAGAGAAAGTTTCCTCCACGTCGAGCTCGTGGGAGTTTTCTCTCGTCTTTATGACCATGTCGTCGATGTAGGCCTCAAGGTTTTTGCCTAATTGGTCTTTAAAGACAATATTAACCATCCGTTGGTAGGTGGCTCTTACATTTTTCAGCCCAAAGGGCATCATTGTATAGCAGTACGTCTTGCCCGCAGCGATGAAAGCTACTGAGGGGACGTCTTCGGGAGCCATTTTTATTTGGTGTTAGCTGGAGTATGCGTCAATGAAGCTCAACACTCTGTGACCGGCTATTGAATCTACCAATCGGTCTATGCGAGGAAGAGGGAAGCCATCTTTGGGGCATGCTTTGTTGAGATCCGTGAAATCAACACACATCCTCCATTTATCATTGGCCTTTTTGACCATGACCACGTTTGCTAGCCACTTAGGGCTCGTTTGGTTGCCGAGATGGATAAGTCAGTATTATTAAAAAGGGTATAATTAAGACTTGGAGTAATAATACAGGTCTTATTATTCTTGACAAAATTTTAATATTTATGTTTGGTAGGAGTAGTATAAAACACCACAAATATTTCTAAAATTAATACCTGACTTGATTTTTATTAATAAAGTACGAAATTACCCATGGTATCAATTCTTCCCTAATTAAGAATCAGTTATTCCATAGTTAAGAATGTTTGAAGAAATATTGACCTCTTCATATGATTCAATTAAAGGAATAAATTAAGGCGTTGAAGTTCTAAAAATTAGATTCAAAATCAATTAAAAACTTAATATAAGAAACCCAGATTACATGATTTTTTGTTGTTGAGGAATTGGAGTTTTTTTAGAAGAAATTGAAAAGGTTATGATTAAATAGATGGATTGAATTGAGAGAAATAACTACATGAAGAGATACATTTGGGAGGTCATAAGAAATGTATTGAGAATGAATCAAGGCCTCAAAGCAGTGAATTGGAATTCAATTTTCCAATTTCTAAATCAATAATGCATATTATAGCCCTAAATCAAAAGGAGAATAAGAATAATAACCCTACATCAAAAATCAAAAGAAAATCACAAAAAGGGTTTGATGAAGATAAAACGCAAAGATGATCTCGATTGTGCCGGTGGATGACGGAGCCGGCGAAGGGGGAGTTGATGATAGTGGAAGATAGTCGCAGGGAGCATATTCTGGAACGAAATGCGGGAGAGATGCTTGGTTGATTTCATACAAATGGGGTATTTTTGTCATAATAATTTTATCCCCACAATCCTTGAAGCCGTCTTAATAATACCACATTTTATTAGGGATAAATAAGGAGGGGATAAAAAGCTTAATCCGGATTATCGGCCTTAATATGCATTAATTTCCTACCAAACATATATTTAGCAGACATTGGTATTATTAATCCCAACCAAGACGCTAATACCGGTAACCAAACGGGGCCTTAGGGTAAGAGATCTCCTTAATTATCCCTGCCTTAAGCAACTTCTCCACCTCTTCTTTGATCGATAACTCCTTGTCCAGTGAAAAGTATCTTGATTTCTGATGGATGTTTTTGAAGGTGAGGTCATCATTAATTTTGTGGAGGCCCACATCCTTGCTAATTCATTGCATATCCTCCACTCTCCAAGCGAACACGTCACAATTTTTTCGGAGGAATTCGATCAAGATCCTCCTCTCCTCGGGGTGAATTTTCAGCCCGACCTTAACAGTTTGCTCGGGGTAGTGGAAGTTGATTACCACTTCCTCGAGCTCGTCGTTAGGCCTGAGGTCGCTGACTTCACGGTTGTGCAAGGAGTCTATTACAATGGCTGGGGGATTGGCCCGTGCTTCGGGCAGCGCGGCCATGGAATATATGACCTCTCGGTCTATCTTTCCTTCAATTCCCCGATCAATATATCCTCCCTCAATGGGGGCCAACTTCTTGGCCTTCCTGCTCGTTTTTGAGCTCCACCTTCGTGGAATGGAAAGAAAGCATGCCAATTGGTATGGGTGTCGGAATAAGTTCTTTGGCTTTACCCTTTCTCTATTTGTCCTCGCCCTCTTTCTACGTGCAGGAAGTCTGGCCTTTAGCCGCCTTCCTCTTCTCCTCTAGTGCTCGGAGGAATCTCTCGTGCTGGTTCTTTATTGTAGCAACTCCGTTCGGAGTGTTAAATTTGACCCTTTGGTGGGGA
The DNA here is from genome assembly GCA_022495995.1 of Adenophora triphylla var. japonica. Lineage (NCBI taxonomy): Eukaryota > Viridiplantae > Streptophyta > Magnoliopsida > Asterales > Campanulaceae > Adenophora > Adenophora triphylla. Next base: position 65,767 of record JAFEMH010006151.1, on the reverse strand, counting down.
ACGGAAGCAACTATTCCCAATGCGGCCTGAGCAGTCACGCCGAGTATAGCATTGTATTGGGAAGGAAGGTCAACCACCATAAAAGTGATTTTGGCTGACTTCTGCATGGGCTTTTACCCAATAGTTACTTCAAATTCTATCGTCCCCTTTACCCCGACGGCATGATTATTAAACCCTCGAGCATACCGGCATAAGAAGTCAGGTTAGCCTCGGTCATCCTCATTCCTACTAGAGTATGATAGTAGAGGATGTCTCTGGCCGCACCTGTATCAATCAAAACTCGGACGATATTTGCTCAGTTGATTTTCATGCGGAGGGTGAGGGGTTGAGTAGAGTGAAAAATGGAGGAGGCAAGTTCACTCCTGGCTTTCACCTAGGGGACCCGGGTTCGATTCCCGGCAATGGAACCACTGATGACGCCATGGATTTCAGGGTCAGAGCGGTTCGTATGATATCTGGCAGGATATTTGTTTGGTGCGGTACCTATGATCACAACACAGAAATGAAGCACCGTTAAGGTCAAAGTTGGATGCTAATCCAACTCAGGCCCTCGGGTGTGAGGATAAGATATCTAAATGGATATAAAACCTGAGAATAAGATCTTGGAATGTCTTAGAGTGTGTGTATGTGTTTAGGATTTGAGCAATATGGCCTAATATAGATTTGACACTTACCTTGTACAAGGGGACAAAGGTCTTCTATTTATAGGCAATGGGGAGCTGCTCGCTGACGTAAGCCATGAGGTCAGCCCTAAAGGGCACTTTAGTCTTTGACCGGATACACGTGTCCGCATCTGGTCGGCTCTGTCAGGGAAGAAAGATTCACTGTCAGAGGGGATGTCGTTGATGTGGGCAGGAGCCGTGTATCCGACGCGGTGCATTAAATGAAATAGTAGGCTCCTGAGCCATACATTCAATGCGATGGGAGTGAGCCGGTTACTGTACTTTTAGAGACAGTAAGTAAACTTGCTCGATAAGCTTTGATATTAACCGGGAGTCTGGTGAAATAACCGGGAGTCTGGTATGAGATCGCGGTCAGCACCTTAGGCGTGGTCAATGGTAATTGACGCGCGCACGGATGTTGCGGTCATAACTCCTGCGGTCACCAGGCTGACGGTCAGGATCCCTTCGGTCTTGATTGTGATGGGATGAGAGGAACGCGGTCTTGACCTCGAGGGTCTCTCTGTCCGCGATCTTGACTCTGACGGTCTAGGAAACGCCACGTCATGCTGGGCCTTTGGATCAGACCGAGCTTGGGCCCGATCTAGATGGTCCGGGCGCATTTTCAGTGCTCGAACACCCTTTCGAGTTGATCTAAATGATTGATGGCAGTTTGAAAGTTAATAACTACAAGTATGAATGACTTGCACTTTGAAATATTATCACTAGCCCTGAAGCGCATTTTTGCAAACTCGTTTTTTCTAAGATCAACTCTCATTGTCATGAACTTGCTAGCAATTAAGAGAAAATTCAAGAAGAAATTGAGAAAGATTTAGAAAGGATTTATGGAATTCTGAGATAGAGAGATCAGATTTAAGAGGAAGAACACTTAACAAGAGTATGAAAATACAACCAACGGAAGTGTTGGGATTGGATCCTAAACTACAAGGAAGAGGAGGAGCCTAAGTCGGAGGAGTCGGTGAATCAAGAAGGAAAAATCTCGGAGGTGCTTCTGTCGAGGAGAGCGGCCGCGCTTAGGTGGAGAGCGACCGCGCTGGAGTTCTTTCGTGGGTGCCAAAATCTTCTGCCGTTGAGGGCGGCCGCGCTGGCCTTGAGGGCGGCCGCGCTCGGTCCGGATCTGCAGCAGATTTTTATTTTGTTTCCTATTTTGATTAGATCTCTTCTTAAACTGAGTTAGGGCTTCCTTGTATAACTATATAAGCATAATTTCGGCCTAGAACACATTGTAGCAACATATTAGAATACATATTGGCTTGGCAATTGCCCCCGGACATAGTTCACGAGTTGGTGAATGAACCGGGTAAACAACTCTTGTGTTCTTGTGTGTGATTGTTTCTTTCTTGTACGTGTGGGTGTGTTGATTTCTTTGTTTTGATTGCAACGGGGTATCACCAATTTCACAACAGGAAGCCCCTAAAATAATTTACTAGAAGCTCCAACGGCTAAGTTGAGGGAATAAAGTTACTAGAAACATCCGCAATCCCTTTCACGAAACTTGAAAAACATATAGACAAACAATTTGCGTGGCAGTCTACAGGGATCCAGCATACTTTAACAAGGAATTCTCATCTGCATCTACAAATGCGTCTTTAGAACTTACATTGCTTTCAACCTCGAGTTGTAATCTCAACTCTACCAATGAAGGACCATCAGAAAACTAATTAGTTATCTCCAAATAGGATTTTCATAAAAGAGAAAGAGATAAATGAAGCTTCAGAATCAGAGAAACCCCCAAATTTGTTCAAGTTTCTACCTTAAGCATACTACAACACAAAAATCTGCAAAGAAGTCTTCACATATCTCTACTTTTCCCCTACAACATCAAAAAGACTTGGTCTCCATATTGCTACGTACCCACTAATTCAGACAACAAAATTATACCTTCCCTTACCTCCAAGAAGAACACAAAATATAATTATCCACGGCTACTGCAAAAAGTATGTCACCTTAGCCGCATAGCCCTTTACTTTTTCTTGCCCTTTTTACCCTTCTTCGGCATTTTGTTAGCCTTCGACTTCTTTCCCTTCGTTTGAGTTTCACAAGCACTTGTCTCTCTAACGGCAGTACTGTCAGAAGTTCCTTCAGTTATTCCATCATCGCCATCATCATCTTCCTTGTGACATTGTACTTCGTCTATATCAACACTGTTGCTGTCTAATGCTTTCTCTTCACTCTTTACACTTGAATCTTCTGCATTTATCAGAGACCGATTCTTCAAGAACTTCTCAACATTTTGCCTTCTAGATTGCAGATTCTTCAAAATGCTTGATATGTCTTCAAGTTTGTTTTCACTGAAAAACAGAGCGTAAACATCATAAATACTAAAATTATTACATCCAACAGAAAATGTAACCTTACAAATGGAAAATCTTAATAATTTATGACAAGGAATGGGAGTATTAATGCTCTTCTCTTACTATTAGTTCACTATGCACCCAAGAACTTACAACAAATTTCCAGGTACTGCATTAGATTCTGAAATACGGAGTATATCAAACTCTTACATATGATAAAGACGCATAATGCATAAAAGCAAGCTTTTTAGTTAAGCAGTGAGGTAGTATTTACCTCATATCCAGTGCAGATAACATTTTCTTCAGCTCATCAATCATGCTCTTTGCGTCACCAATCACCGATAGATCTTCTTCATTAGTTTTATTCTCTCGGTTCATCGCTACACTTAATACATTTATGTTCTTTTCCAATTGTCCCTGTAAAGAAGACATGATAGCAAATTTTATCAAATATTTGGTATTATATGGGGCAGTAAATTTCGAAGGGACCCCATCAAGAATTTACCTTTACATTTGTGACATTTGGCAAGACAAAATTGCCCTTCTTTCCGGCCGAATTTAAAGACTCTGATATTTCATTGAAAACCTCCCAATCCATAAGCAGTGCTTCATTTTCAATCTTCAGGTCAACATTCTGAGTTGACATGGAAGCACCATTTGAATTCTTTCCTGCATCATCATTGCTCGTAGGATCTTCAACAGCATCAGGATTCGTTGGGCCCACTTCAGCAGCAGTAGCATTGTGTTCCTGCTGTACCGTGCTTGGAAACATTAGCCTCATGATTTCTTCTTTGCTTATGGGAACTCCGATGTCCACAAAAATGGCTTCCGGAGCAACTATGTTTGAATGAGGCTTTTCTGAGCTTGCAATCACAAGAGGATCTCCAATCGTTTTAAATGCTTCTGAAACGATTCTTTCATTTAAGTACAAACGATTACGCCCCTTGCTTCTCCGAAGTATAATGTAAAATTCTCGTGGGAGCAAGCTAGTAATATCTCCTCTTTCCAACAAATTAAATAGCGCTCCATAGTACTTGCGCGAGTTCAGACAAACCAGAGAAAGTATAACAAACAGTTTCAACACCAGAAGTGGATAGTACCATTTCATATTTGTATCAGAACCACTAATCCACACTTCCGTGTCGTGCATATTATATAGAGACTGCAGGACCATATTAACCACAAAATCAAAGATGGCTTCGGAAGAAATATTCATGTTCAATGAACCGCCCCTCGAGTTTGCAACAGACGGATGATGAAGAAACCATTCAAGAAATGACGATTTTGTTGTGAGAATGAGTCCACGGAAGTGTGATGCCATGATCAAAAGACGGTCAACATGATATAAGAAACATTTCGGTGATATATAGTCAAACATCCTCCTGTTGATATTATAAGTTTCCTCCAATGCTTTATGATAATTGTAAATCAGACTCGAAGCATCAACAATATCTCTATTTCCATCAAGTGGAGCTTTTGAATCAGAAATCTCAAACGGATAAAGATCCTGAGCAAACGTCATCCATGTTCCTTTCAACCTACTAATTATCTTCTCAAAGAGATAAGTTCCTGGTCGTCCCGAACCAAGCAAAATCATCATCACCCTCCCAACTCTCCCATAAGTGACATCCTCCTTGAGGTTGATGTTAATATTTTTACGAATAGCTTCTTCAAGTAATTTATGAGAAAGATCCATCTCCCTCAGAGATATTATATCCTTGTTCACTGCTAATCGCCAGTCTAAAGGGAAAACAATACGAACGAAACTCTTGATTGACCAGTCAAGAAAGTTTTGCAATGTGCTACTATTGTGCTGCCTACTGTCAAGAAACTGGCACCCAGTAAGAAACTTTGCAACCTCAAAAATCTGAAGAAGACACATGCTTTGACGGAACATAGAACTCTTAGTTGACCATTTGTAGAGAGCTTCAAGCTTTTCCAAAATCTTCATACCAATAGAAAATAATTCCCTTTGCCAATAACTCCTAGCTGCAGGAACAAACTGTTGAGCATCAATACATACCAGATTTCCATTCTTTTCCAGAGATCTCTCATTAATTCGTTTGACCCAATTAGCATCGGGATTCACTAATACATAAATCACATTCAAGTTACTGATCTGTCTTCGTACTCCAAAATAATTCAAACAGAACTCACCATGACCAATATGTTTAACAAGTTCCTGAGTTTCAAGACATTGAAGATACTCAAATACACTAATGATTTGGTCTTTCCAGATGTTCCATGAATACAGCAGAGTTTCAGCAGAAACACGATTCTGGGACATCTTGTCTTCTGAATGTTTTACCATATCTGATGGAACTTCATTTACCCACTCATACTTTGAGGTGTGCAACTGAAGATGAATATCCAGCATTTTTCTCGCAGATAAGATTTCTCCTCTCAAACTTTTGTGTTCCCGTGAAAAACATAAAGACTTCAGCAACTCTAACAAATTACTCTTTTCATGCGAGAAAGTTTTGACCTCAGAGTAAACAAAATCATAGAAGACAGCTGATTCCTTTTTCGCGAAAGACGTGGCTTTATTCAAGAGCTCCTGCTTCTTCAAAAACTCCTTTAATGGCCAAACGTTGCTTCCAGACACCCAATTGAGTGAGTTGAAAAATACAAACCAGAGGATAAGCAAGGATGCATCATTACAATTTCCAGCCTTTTCCAGTAAATCAGCTTCCCGTAGAATATCTCCCCTCGACCTCGCAATCTCTGCAGCCTCGGTAAAGTTTCCGGCTTCTTCTTCTAACAACAATAATTCATCCATGCAATCCCGAGACTTCAAGAAGTTGCGTCTCAAATCAAAAGAGGGAAAAGCTCTAACAAATTTCATCATAGATTTGTGATCTTTCAGCAGATGATAGTTGAGTGCACAACTCTCGAGAAACTCCTGTTCCATCTTCTCTATCTCTTTTGTTCTATCCACCAAACCATTATCCTTAAGTGCATGTAGTTTCCAGTGTTCGATGTACTGCAAACCCATGTCAAAAAGCTTCCCCTTGGTGCATACTAACAAGCATTCTTGAAAATAATTACCGTTGGCATAAGTATCAGCTGCACGATCATAGCATTTCGCCAGAGTAAAACATTCTGCTGCTTTCTTCATCCCAGATTCCCCACATTTTTCATAAGTGTTTCCTGCAGTGAAAAATAAATTTAGGGTCTCAAGAAAACACACCTTCAAGAACAGTTCTACCAAATGGTCGAGAAAATGAACGTAGATGGTAGATATGATTTTAAGCTCCACGAGGAACAAAGACACGTCCTTAAGGATTTCCATTTGCATCCTTCCAATCTATTGTCCGTAATGCTAGGTTTATTGTGAGCGCGCAATATAAGCCATAAATAAGAAGGAAATAAATACTTTTGTCATGTCAAACAATAAAAGGAACAACACTATTTGGAATACATTATTGTTCCCCCAGTCTCTTAACAGCTTAAACTTTTAGATAAATAATTACTTGTGAAACATAACTTGAGCTTGTAAATAATGAAAACCAAACTTGTTAATGCATCTAAGGGCATATTGAATAATGATCCACTTAAGGGGGTAGAAAATTGTACCAGCTTTTTCGAACTCTCCCAAGTCATAAAAACATTCAGCGGCTGATGCAGACTTCCCAATTGAAACAAATAGATCAGCTGCTTGCCTGAGTAAACTTGACGAATCTTCAGGCTTAGAAATACGCAGTCGGTCAGCAGCTGCTTTAAAGCCAGAGGCCTTGGCTCTTTTCTCCCACATTGTATCACCAGCTCGTTCAAAGCACATTGTGGCCATTTCATAGTTGCCCTCCCAGAAGAGCTGCAGAACACAAACCTCTTAAAGTGAGCCACCATAAAGTATGAAAAGGCGAGAATGGCCATCACCAAAGCAAAAAAAGAAGAATGAGCAACATACGAAATTGCACCATATGGAATACAACAACATCATCAACAACAACAACAACAAACCCTTAATCCCAAAATGATTTGGGTCGGCTGACATGAATCGTCATATGCATCAACAACAAAGCCTTAGTTCCAAAACAATTTGGGGGGCACTAACATGAACCCTCCATCGTCATATGCAATCGTTTAAAAAATAGGAGGGAAGAAAAAAATGAAAATTATTGAAAAAGAGAGAAAGAAATAAAAAATAAGGAGAAGAAGAAAACCTTGATACCACGAGCTTTCCACTCCTCTGGACTGCTTGCTACCTGCATAGCCTGTGCAAGTGAATCATCCAGCTTTCGTACCTGGACAAGGCCCTTCCTCTTCCAATAGTCAAACATAGGCTTAGAAAGGTCCTCTTTGTTCTCGCAAATCCATAACCTTTGCCTTGTCCGAGTGATGGCCACATATAGTTGCTTAAGCTCAGAGCCCAGCACATTGTGTTTTGTCTCATTAAAACATGGGTAGGTTTGAGGACAAGTTGAATCAAGAAGATCTTGTTCTTCCATATATTCATATACTATTCTCCATTGATTTTTTAGTGGTGATGATCCAAAAAAGTTGTAGAGCAGAACATCCTGCAATTCAGATGTTACGTAGAAAAGTGAGCAACCAGTGATCAATCTCATGAATACAAATATAAACAAATTAAATAAACGGAGACATTTGAAATTCTACTATCTAGAGTTAAAGTAAAGGAAGTCGATAAAATGTTCTTGTATTCTCTGTCGAAAAGTTTCAGGACATGGTAAATAGATAAATTACTCTTGGCCAAAGAGCTATAGCTCAAACGGCATCAGGTATACCTTTCACACTGCATGTACTGAAAGGTATCACTATTGTAATAGATTAAGTTATACATTAATAAAAAAAGATAACAGACTCTTCTTATCGATAACGAAATTCATAAAGCCAAAACTAATTAAGTGATTACCTGAAACTCAAGGCCCTTGCACTCAACAATATTAAGAAGAAGAGCTTGCTTCCCAACATAATCAGAAATGTCCCTTTTAGCATCATCATCCCGTACTAATATGACTTGCTCAGCACCAAATCCAACCATTTTACCCCCAACACTTCCACTGTTTCCAAATATAGTTACAATGGCATTTTCATCGTTTCCAGGATCAAGCAAAACAGGGCATTCACCAGAAATGAGACTAGTCTCAGGCTCCAATATATCAATTGTGTGAGGGAAGAATCGGTAAAGAAGATCAATTACACTTTGTGCTAAATTGAGCACCCCAGCATGAGTGCGAAAGTTTTGTTGCAATTTGAAAATTTCTGATATCTTTCTTTTTTCTTTGTTTCCAGCAAATTCATTACTTCTTGATTCCGACATGAACTCCTTGTAAAACAGAGACCGTATATCTTGAAACCTGAAATCAATACCCCTGGCAATGGTTTGAGCGGTATCACCCGAAAAAACGAACCCCTCATCAATGTTTCGACAAACATATTTGAAGAGAGATATTTGTCTCATAGTAAGATCTTGCACCTCATCAATGTACACAAAGTCCATTTTGTCACCCTCATAAATCTGATTTTTTAGTCGAAGATGCAGGTCGATGACTATGTCAGCTAAATCAAATTCACCCCGCTCCATTTTCATTTTTTCATAATTTTGAAAAATATCATAGATTATATCTCTATTCTGCCTACTTAAAGTGGATACCCGACTGTCTGACAGTAAAAGATAATCATCCCGAACAAGTTTGCCGGTTTGAAAACCTCCTTTAATGTAAGATATTATCTCAGTGAACACTCGAGAAGGTTCAAGCTTCTTTGTCAGATCTGCATTGAAATGAGGCCAGTAAAATGAACAGAACCTGTCATAATTTACCTCCTTCATTCTTATGAATCCCAGCAGCTCAACTGATCTTATGCTTCTGAATTTATCATGAAATTTGTCCCTCACATCAGGGAATCTTTCAAAGTAAGAGCTTCCCAATGTTCCATCAAGCATCATTATGAATTTATGAAATGTCAAAACAAGAGGGTACTTTTTAGAAGGAATATTAACAAAAGAATCTGGGATATCTTCGAATTGTGACGAATCATCCACATCTCCGATATCAGCTGATGTATTTTCTGGTGTATTCCCACCACGTGCAAAGCTGTGATATATGACAACCATTAAGTGAGGTAATTCATACATGCATCTAAATAATCAAACGTGAATAAGGAAACTTGTAACTATTTCATGAGCTCCTTGCAGCTATAAAGCAAGCACAGAAATATGTTTCTCAAAAAATCACAACTTCTTGGTCAGCACGTAAGAGTCGGGAAGTATAAGAGTACTGCTACTCAAAGAATTTGATAACACTGAATATTCTAAGGAGAATTCGTCAGCTGAACAGCATGCAGAGAAACGGACCTAAAATGTAGAAAACAAAATCTACCAAAAATGAGACGAACCCTACTTGTAAGTAGTTATCTTGATGCAGTGTTAAGCAAAAAAAAAAACCTCTTTTTCCATTAAATAGCAACTAATATATATGTGTGTGTGTGTGTGTGTTTATATATATACACACACACACCACATTGTAAACAAGAGTTGATGTGGTTTGGATATCATGCAAAATTAATCTAACCGTGCCCATATCTCAGTACATATCTCATTTTTAGTCAAGATATGATCAGACTCCCAAGTAAGCACGCTACCGAGAGTCATGGATCGTGTGTCCCTTACAACCATGAGACCAGTGCTTGACCACCAAGTAAAGTTATCACCCTATGGCGTTAGTGAGGTTCTAGTTCTGATGTTGTCTTCTCCAGTAATATAAATATGCTAAAACATAATCCAAGTCGGTAATATGCATTGAAAGTACAGAACATTAACCTCATTTTCCAGAATATGTTTAAAAAACATTGAGTAATACTACAAAGATAAACATCAAAGACAATAACCTCCTTGACACTAGCAAAACAGAATGGATGATTACTCAACAACACGAAACTCAAAGAACAATAAACAATGGGGGGGGGTGTTTAAACACGATACGTACCTTTTCAGATGGGAAACTTGTTGCTTGACAGCATAACACAACTTTGGACTAACGGTAACAAAAAGCTGCCTCAGGACAGTCTCCTCAACCTCACTAATGCGCTTATCAATGTCATTCATCTGATTTAAATCTGTAGCCACAGCCACACTGCTCTGAACTGTATAATATCCTTTCGAGGCAATATGGAAATGATACTCCTTTTGGAATAATTTCATGGTCAAGACAGTTGTTTTCCCAGTGCCGGACCGCCCTAGGATGAATGAGCTTTTAGGAAATAGAATTATTTCTCGCTCCTTATCTGTTACTTCAAACGGGAGATCCAATTCTATACCATCCCGATCAGAAAGTAAGTGGCTTACCACACCAGATGACAAAGAGTAGAATTTCATTAGTAACAAACTTTCACTAACCCTTGAATTTTCAACATAACTTCTCCCATCAACCACACTTGCGCTTGGATCACACACAGATTCATTGTTACCAATGCTCTTAAAGCGCTCTATACCATTTAAAAGTACCCAACTCTTTGGAACTTCAAGATCCCTAAACACAAAAATAAGCAGAAATAAATACTTCATAACATGAGATAGAACAATCAAGGCAACAAGTACGCTTGTAATAAGATATCAGAATTTCACATCAATATTTACTCCCTCCGTCCCATAATAAATGACGCACATTCCTTTTTTGGTTTGTCCCAAAATAAATGTCCCATTTCTAATTTAGGAAAGACTCTAAGTATAATTTTACCGTTGTTCATGCAATGCGCAAATAAGTAAAGCACATTCCTTAAAAACGCCAACAAGTCAACTGTGACATTTATTCTAGGACATGAGGATTAATATCAAGTCAATAGCATTACCCCTCGAGACATTTCTCATTGCAACGATTGAGGATTTCATCAGTGTACATGGAAAAGATGCTATCAAGACGCTTAGACAACTTCGGGATCTCTTCTAGAGGCAGTACATCCCAGACCTTCAAAACTTGCATGTACATAGACTCCTTCACAATGTCTACCGTGCAAACAACATAAAGACCTTCAACCTTGAATTGCTTGATGACTTGTAAAGAGCTTTCACAAACTATGTCAACATTCCTGTATTTGGGTCTCCAGCCACTCGAAAGCTTCAGTAGAAGGTTTATAACAGACTTCTTCATCCGAGAAGATTTCAGATTCCCAAATGACCTTTTGAAATTATCACTAAAGAGTACCTGTGAAAATCCGGTGAGGGGAAGACATTTAAGTATAAACAAGGACTGAAATAATCTGTAATTTGGAACAAAAATGTTATGACCATATTAGCCATATACCTTCCACCTCTCATTCTTGAATAGTAAACTATCTGGATTAAGTAAATCATCAAGTTGATCAAGCTCTTTCTTTGCGTCTAAAATGGCCTTAGCGATATTTTTGTCATCATCAGCATTGAAGAAGCAATTGCGACTCTTAGCATCACGGACTAAAGCATCCCAAACCGAATCACTCTTCAATAAAGTTCTTTCATTACCCAGAATCCAAAGACAGTGCCTAGACAGGAATAGGACAGCACATATAAACCCTACCACAAAAGATAATATAACAATCTTTTAGTAACTAAAGTTTTTTACTATCTTTACCGGGCTCTTGTCAACGATACATTGGTCCTCTGCAAACTGGATAAGAAGCCAACGTTGCCACCACTATTAGATCTTACAGTGGATAATATTGTTATATCTTTCTCGCCACCCTGAAATCCATCCACAGATTTCACCTGCACAGAAAATCCATCCAGGTTCTCATACTTGTTGCCAATTTTGTCTTGAATAGCTGCAACTTGAGCAACATAGGGAGATATCACCCCAATGCTTAGACTCTTTTGGGAGGTAGTCCATGCTGTAAATGGAAAGAGAAATTTGAGATTAGTGAAAGTCAAAAATTCTTGAGCACATTTAACCTTCAGTAATACTCCCTCCGTCCCGTAAAATATGTTGCACTTTCTATTCTAGTTTGTCCCAAAATAAATAGCGCGTTTCTAAATAAGGAAATAGACCTGGTGCAATTTTAACAATGTACGAGTAATGTACAGCTATGTAAAGCACAATTCTTGAAAACGTTGACAAGTCAAATGTGACATTAACTTTTGATGGAGAAAGTAAAATAAACAAAAAGAATGAATAGCCAACCCCTAATTCACATACCTTTATAGAGATATTGCAATAGCTTTGCAACAACAGCGACCTCGACCATGTTTTGCAGGCTATGGCTTACATCTTCTGCTTCCTCTTTTCCGCCAATAATATTAATAAATGAGTATGGGCCAAACATTGGCCCTGGAAGATAATGTTTTACATAACTTTTACTTCTCACAGCTGGTGCATCCAAAATCTGGTTCAAATAGAATTTTGTATTTGGGAAGAAACTAATTTGTGGATGCATTCTGTATTGTATATTAAGCAGGTGTTTTGGATGCCCCAATGAACTCATTCTTTCAAATAAGCTTCTCCCATATCCAGCTTCCTCACAACTCTATGCAAGTACATTAAATGAGTTAATGATAAAACAATAACTTGAACAACAAAAAGAAAAAGAAAGAACAAATCTTTTGTGAAACCAAACACAAGGAATTTGCATCCTCTAGATTGTAGAGATATACTCCCTCCATACCATAAAGATAGTCCCACTTTCTTTGAGATAATTTTGAATGAACTTGACCATAATTTTATGTTAAATTATTTATCCTAATGATAATCTAAAAATCGTTATTGATAATACTTTTAAGGTTGTATCAATAAAAAGTTTTAGAATTTCATTTGGATAAATATATTAACAGAAAGTTATTGGTCAAAGTTCAATAAAAAGTGGGACGGAGGGAGTAATAAAGTGGACATGACATACCTTGCTTGTAACCATCGCAGGTAATTGGCACTCATCACCTATAAGTACAGAATGCCTCACACCCGGAAGTTGAAGAGGTATTGTTGACTCGCACTCCTTCAACTGGGCCGCTTCATCAATTACCACCAAATTGAGAGGCTCAATCGCCTTTTCATGAAGCTTATAGGAAGTAGAGGCTGTGCACAAAAATAAGGAAGCCCTCTGAAAACAGAATTCTTTTATTGAATCTTCACTCATAGCACTGGGAAGCTTAAGTCGTTCAAGTGACCACCGAAGATCCTGTAGAATTGAAAAGCACTTGCTTCTAACATACATCAGAGATGTATCTACCAAGGAGTCCAAAGAATCTTCAACTTCCGTCTGTGAAAAAAGCTCCTCAACGTTTTTCGACACTAGTTTCTCTTGGAATAAAAGAGCTTCCAGTTTCTCAAGCAAGTCTATTAGACATACAATGTTCTGAAACGTCACATCCTGAAGAAATTTTATTGGTAAATGAGTAGTAAAGATCTGCAGGCATCTCCTAAGATGAGATGCGGTTGCTCGGAAACGGTCCCTCAAGAACATGAGAAATGTTTTGCTAGGGACCTTGAGATATGTTTTTCTTGTCACACCTTCTTTAGTAGCTTCTTCAGCTTTGATCTTCTCATTTTCTACAAATACTTGGTACTGAGAAACACAATCTTTAAGCAAATCCATCATTGAAGTAATACAGTGTCTCCAACCAGTCACAGGTACAAGGCACTCTAAAAGACTTTTAACACGATGGTCCAAGAAGATTTCCTCAATATCCGAATCAAGTTTCAGACGGTCTTTATTCCCGAATAAGAGAATATCTCCAAAATTTACAGGTTCCGACTCAGATTCAGATCTTAACTTCAGCATACGACTAGCAACTTCGGTTATTGCAACATTAGTTGGAGCACAAACAACTGTTCTGCAATTCATCTTCAAGAGGGCGAGGAGCATCACGCTAACAGTTTTTGTTTTCCCAGTCCCTGGTGGACCCCATATAAGTTCAACAGAAACCTTATGCTCGCATTTCAACTTGAGAAGGGAACCCAAGATTGCTTCTGTTTGGGATACATTCAGCCCAGATAGAATACTTCTATCAAACATTTCAGTCAACTGGACATTGCTATAAACTGGACAACGACTGCAGCTATCCTCCACCTGTGGAATCAGCTTATTTTATGAATCCTCATAAAATTGAAGTACAAAATAAATGTATACTATGTTTTCTTTTTCATGCTGATTTATAAGATAATGAGACAATGGTGTACATATATAGTCTGCTTTGCCGCCCTTGTGGTCCTACCCGGCTCGGAGCAGTAGCTCACTTACTACCATTTTATAAATTGTACCAAAATATATATATATATATATATATATATATATATATATATATATATATATATATATATATATATATATATATATATAGTCTGCTTTGCAAGGTAAGGTAATTGAAGATAGATAAGAAGTACTATGGAAAACAAAAACTAAACTGCCAATAATATGGAGAGAGATTTTCTGAAAGTATTCTATAAAAGAATACTCCCTCCATCCCATTTTATACTTCAAAACTTCCTTTTTGGGTGTCCCATATGTATACTTCAAAAACCCAAAGAAGAAAGTTTATAACACTTCTTTATTCAATGGCCGCACATGTAATACTCACAACAACTATCCACTAACTATTTTCCACCACACTCTCTCTCCAACCCACTATATATACTCACAACACCCTACTCTACTTTAAATATTTTATAATAAAAACATCACTCTCCTTATTTCTTGTGCCCAAAATTTTTTGAAGCATGAAGTGGGACAGAGGGAGTAAATTTTTTCAGCTGAGTTTTAAATGAATAATAGGCACCCTTGTGTTTGTGTAGCACTTATGCATCCGGTTAAGCTTGAGGCCTCAATATAGAGCATAGAAGTTGTTCATTTTATCTTTTGTAACTCCCATATGATATATCTTCTCAACTATGTATATATGATCAGGAGCTCTATATTGTAGAGTTTTCTTCATTTTTTCCCGTATCATTTATGTTTATAATTCCATTCCAATAGGGTGCTTAATGCTTATCTAAAAAGAGTATGCTTATTACAGTTTGCTACAAATGCACTTCAAATATAGTACCAAAACACTGATCATAATGAATTCCAATCTCAAACTATTACCTTAATTTCTATTTTGAAATGAATATAGTCAAATGGCTTACCACAGGATCATTGCACAGAACTTTTTGGATCATGTTCGTATTACGCCGCATGTGTAGTGCATTCCATATTCTTTTGTTTGTAGTCAAATTCATCAGGAATAGCACAAATACTGACTTCTGCATCTCCTCTAGGTCCCCTATATCTTTTAAAGCAATGACTTTAAAATGTGCCGATGTATCATATTCTTCATTTTGGTCCTCGGAGATAGTAGTGACAGAAGCAAAAGACCATGTCGTCCCCACCCGCTGCAAGTCTGAAGAGGTTTCTGGTTTCACATCACAAAACATAACAATATCTCCGGGCAATGTTTTGTAAGGCTCCTTGCCACGTTCGCTGAATCGGTTTCTCCAATAATCAACTGTGACATGAAAATGGTGTCGCTTATCTGATGGCTTGCTGGCATCAGCAATACTAATAACCTCAGCAAAAGGGGCTCTAGACATAATGTCCATACTGGCAGCTAGTTCTGCTCGGGTTTCTTCTAATAGAGGATAAACATATGACCCGAGATATTCCTCCACTGACTGAAAGGATTTTGGTATCACATCCACCTACAGGTAACAGCACGGAGTTTAATATTGATATTTACAAAGAATTTGGGAATCAAAGGGAAAAAAAATTACAACTTAATGAAAAAAAAAAAAACTGAGAATAGAATGAACATTTAAGTTAGAATAGAGCATAAGTATAAAATAATAAAATGAAGCATTTTAACATAAAGCAGCAAACAACAACCTTAACCATAGGATTGTTGCACACACATGCACACACACGTGCAAATCAAATCTCAAATTTAAAGAGCTCAAAAAATCTCATAGTAATGCCAAATAATTTAACAAATAAGGGGGCACTTCTCTTATGGTTGCCACTGTTAACCAAAATACCTAAATGAAGTACTAATACTTGCACCAAATTGAGGGTATTACTTCCTCCCACTACCTAGATTGTGGTCCAGCCTAACTAACAAGTGAATCACGCAACTTACCTCCTAAATAAAGAACATTAAAGAAAGTTAAGCCATGCATTATTTATTCTTTCTAGTAATGTGTTCCATAACAATCATATAAAGCTTGTAATTGCACCCATTTGGATAATCTTTAGATAATCATAGTTATCAATCTTAGAAAATAAATAATCATGTGAATCATCAGATTTTCCATATACAATTACATTATTCCTCGAGTGATTAATTTGTTAAATCCTTCAAGAAATGAAGAACTTGAATCAAAAGAAAACAGACCCAATAAGCCAAAGTGATCTCATGAAACATATAGTTTAAAAGAGGAAATAGAAAAATCACAACAGAAACACCTTCAATCTTCCATAATGTTTACTCCCTCTGAACAGAATTTCAACAGTCCAAATGCAACTTTTTAAAAAGGAAGGGACTAGTATATGGTAAATACCAAAATGGGGGATGATGAATCAGGATAGATACTATGAACAAACCTGATTCTTATAAAGATCCTCATTCAGGATGTGCTCAAGAGACCAAGAGAAGATCAAATCTCTAAAGTCAGACCCTTTACCCATTTTTGCCTTGTTCCCAAAAGCACAGTTCATTCCATCCCTCCACTATCAGTCTGCGAGAATTTACTTAGTATCAAACCCCAAATTCTTGACTTTTTCAAATGGGGTTTCTTAGTTGTACAGAAAAGTTCAGATACCTAGTACAAGCACTAAGAAATAACAATCTCCTTTTACCAAACAAAGTGTTGGATAATCACACACTAAATGTAAGAAAACACACAGAGGGTTTTTCTCTAATAAACAAAAGCTTTGTAGCAAAAGAAATAAAAATGAATAGGAAAAGGTGACAGAAAAAGGTGTGAAATTAAATAAGAGGTGGGTTTTCTAGAAAATTGAACAAGAGGTCCTTTCAGTTTCCATGCTAACAGAAATTGACTCCTTTAGCTACCTAGGAAATCAATTAAAAGAAAAGTTTTTATCAATTTTTTGTTGCAAAATAGATGTCATATTTTGTTAAGAACATTTAAATTTCATTTTTACACTTACATTGAAATTTGGGGTAGTTTATTTTTTGAATAATGTAGGAGATAGACATTTAATAAGAGTAAAATAGTCATTATCTTTATTATGTTATGATCATAATTAATTTCCTTGGTGAAAGTCTAAAAAGAAAATAGCATCTATCTTGAACCTATCTTTAATAAAGGATACATCTAATAAATATTTCTTCCATCTTACAACAAGTGTTACTCCTATAATTAAATTCTTTTAATAAATATCATTGTTGTTTTTAGTTCTAAAGCATTTAAATTCTTATTTTAATCTTACATTGAAATTTGTATCACTTTATTAATTGGTTTGTTGTGAGAAGTAATGTAAGAGAAATTGACAATAAATAAGGATAATATTGGTAATTTGGACATTAAATTGGTGTAATATTTGTGTTCCTTTAAAGTTAAAACTTGTAAAAAGCCCAAAAGAGACAGATATTTTGGATCAGCAGACAGAGAGCATAATATAAAGAAATTTTACATTTAAAATACCCAAACTTTTTAGATTGTGTGTTTAACACTGTTTGTTCTATAAAAAATATCGTACCTATTTTTACTGCTTATCTGTGGTATCTTATGTTAAATTTATATTCTTCTGTTAAATGCATATATGCAATACACAATCAAATTTTCAAGACCCTCATCATTTTCATATAAGATAGAACTGGGGTTCAATTTCAATGTACAGAACTAAAAAATAAAAAATGAACGAAAACGAATAGAAATGGTGGCTTTGCTTCCCTAACTCCAACACCACCACCCAACACCATCTTCTAATACCTCCTCCCTTAAACCCGGCCACCAAACAAAATATTTCAAAACTAATCTGGCCACAAGGCACCACCACCTCTTCCATTTTCCATTTCCCCCAACAGAACTTGGTTCATTCGGGTAACTTGATGCAACATTTCCCATCACTATCGTTCAGCAACGTCGAGCAAACATTGATTTAACTAACGTCATCACAAATGGTTTCTTTTTTATACTCCCACTGTCCCAAAATTATTTTAGATTGATTTAATTATCCTAATAAAAATGTAAAAACTTGTTATTTATAGTATTGTTGCTGGTGTATTAATTACAAATTTTAGATTTATATTAGTATAGTTAAATCAAACTATAATTATTGCTCAAAGTTCCGGAAAAAAAAAGGTAGGAAGATCATTTTGGGACTGAGAGAGCATTTAAAATAGTGGTGCTTAGGTCAGGCATTTTGACAAACACCTGGAAGCATTTCAAAAAAATGGTGTATGAGATGAAAGCAATCAAACCTCATATTTATCCCTGGCAACGCGGATCAGTTACTCTCCCTCTGTATCCGTCGGCGTTGGCTGAACCTCAACCCGGTAAGGGGGTAAGATAATCGAGTTGATTCTGAAATGACGTTGGAAGCCCATTAGCTTCAGCAAATTTATGAAAGGTAGAAACAATGCCGGCGACTTTGAAAGTGTAACCGGTAAAGACCCGCCTCCCATTATTCTCCCGTCTCCGACGGCAGGCTTTATCGGTTTTGGATTCGGATTCGAGAACGCCGCAGCGCAACTCATTCGAGGTAGATGTCTTTAGCGTCGTCATTGTTTCGGCGATGCAATTTCTGTTTCAGTTAACCCACATCAAGCCCCAGATCAAGTTTGTATGACTTGTTTATATACTCATCCCGCTTCACATGAGTGTTAATTTTTGGTCAATAATTTTGACCAATAATTAAATAAAAAAATAAAAATTTAAAAATTATTATTGAAAATCTATTAATTGTGATATAATAAATTTTAATTAGAATCATTATTTTTTGTTCATATTATTTGTAAAAGTTACATCAATTTGATTTATAAATCACACTCACTCACGTGGAATGGAGAAAGTATGTGCTAGACTATTTATAAACTAATCAATATGACATCTTATCTTAAAAAAAAATTCAGGATAAATTTGTTTTACACTCGCTTTGTAAAATGTAGGAATGGTTTGATTGGTATATCAATTGTATTTTGCGTATATCATGTACCATTCAAGTATAATTTATTATACAAAAATATGTATCAGTATCAATCACAAACAGAAAATTTTGGGGGAACTATGTTTCCCCCAAACATATAAAAAGTCTTGTTTTTAAAAAATTCAAGGCAAAAACTCAGTGTTTTAAGACATAAACTCGATGTTTTAAGACAAAAACTCGATGTTTTAAGACATAAACTCGATGTTTTAGTTGCTAACCTTAACTCGGTGTTTTAACGCCTAAACTCGATGTTTTAACTTCTAGGTATTTTAACGCCTAAACTCAGTGTTTTAAGCTCGAAACTCAATGTTTTACGCTCGAAACTCAAAATTACAAAGTGGACTTTTTATAACTTATGGAGAAACAAGTTTCCCCCAAAATGGACTCATCACAAAAGTCGGTATAACAAGTTTATTAGTACGGTTGGTACTCGACATATATTAAATGTAAATGAAGAGAAAAAAAATGCATTTATATATCATTTTGTTAGATTTTCTGTCTATTATAATGAGCAAAACATTATAAGATAAAAAAGAGGTCTCAAAAAAAGTAATGCAACAAAAGTTTTGAAATTAAATAATCGCGAAATATGAAGGAAAATCGGCTTGTTTCTAAGTTTCGTACAGAGAGAGGGCAATGAAATTAGAATTCAGAATGCACAACAACAACTGAAGATTAGGGTTGGATAAAAAAACAATTTTTTGATATTATATATTTATATATAAATATAATTTTTTTTTTACTTTTTATACATAATGTCGATTAATTGTATACCAAACGAAGTCAATATTATATACATGTACCAAACAATTAGAAACAATTGGTACAGTACTACCGTAACAAGAGTTCGGTATAACGACTTTTCTGTATAAATTATAATTGGTACGGTTGGTATGCGAGTAGGTTGATACTGGCGAGCACAATTTGCCGCCCCTAGTAAAACGTGTTTTCAAAATGCGCGGTGTCATTTTATAAATAAGTGGTACTTTTTTAAAAACGTGCGGTGGTTTTTTTGTAAATAATCGTAACTTATAAAAACTCAATGATACTTTTTAACACTAGGTCTGACATTATTTTCAACACTATCAATAAACTATTTAACACTACAACTGACAATCTTTAACACTAACATCAGCACTATTTAACACTACAACTGACAATCATTAAAACTACCATAAGTCTTTCTTTAGCAAATGTTAAAAATGTCATTTTGAATGTTTATAAGCGTTGATTTGAATATTTATAAATGCAATGTATTGTATCTATTTCCTAGTCTGAAGTTGTTATAGCTATCAACAACTTCGCTTAAGAAATACTCCCTCCGTCCCACCGATCTTAAGAAAACTTTTCATTTTTGGTGTCCCGTCAATCTTAAGAATTCCAAAAATGGAAAGTTTTTATTATTTTTATACTCTTTCTACCCCACTCATTCTCTCTCCTACTTTACTTTTACACTCACAACATTCTCTCTCCTAACTATTCATCCAACTCATTCTCTCTCCTAATACTATAATAATATTTCTTAATTCACGTGTCATTTCATTTTTTCTTAAGCTAGTTGGGACGGAGGGAGTATTCATAATTCCATAGTCAAATTTTTCCGGATACTTAATTGTTGTTTGTTTCATTGGAAGTTCAAGTAACTTACTTGTTGAAAGGTCGAGCAACTTACTCAGAAAATGCAATGTATTGTAAGTCATTCAATGGGCACTGTGTTCAAAGTTTTCTAAAACAATACTTTATATGTTTGGAAGTTGAATAGCATTTGTTACAGATTGTGCAATTTTTTGTTGCATTGTTATAGAAGTTGATTTTGCTGAGATTTTGTAGCAGATTGTCTTTATTATTTTATGAAAAATTACTTTATTTTTTTTTTAAAATTGATATTATAGTTGAATTACTATAAGAACTAAAATGAGTTTGATAGTTAAACCATGAGAGTCAATATTTATAAAATATAATTGTTTTTTAATGTGAAAAATATTTAAAATTTGAGTGTTATATTTAAATTATCAAATTAAATTGATTATGATACTTAAAACATAAGAGTCGAACTAGTCTGATACTTCAACTAAGGACGTCACCCTTTATAAGAACACCCCCCTCTCAACTTTTACAACCCTTAAAACCTACTCCCTCCGTCCCATAGAGCTTAAGAAAAAGTGAAATGGCACGGGAATTAAGGAATATTATTATAGTATTAGGAGAGAGAATGAGTGGAAGAAGTGTTGTGAGTGTGAAAAATTAAATAGGAGAGAGAATGAGTGGAGAGAATAGTAAATTATAATGGTGTTGTGAGTATTAAAATAATGTAGGAGAGAGAATGAGTGGAAAGAATAGTGATTTAAGGTTTCCATTTTGGGAATTCTTAAGACTTATGGGACGCCCAAAATGGAAAGTTTTCTTAAGACTTATGGGACGGAGGGAGTATTCATTAGAAAATCTCCCATATTTCCACTTTTACCCTTCATCTTCTTACTTCCATCCCCCGTGAAAAAACCTGAAGAATTCACTCCCACCCATCCCCCGTGATGCAACCCCCCTAACTCCTTTTTTGATTTACTTCCTTCATGACCCAAACCATTTACTCAACATACCTATTTCACAACCCAGTCGTCTCTCTACCATACCACCTTACTAACTTGAGAGTTTGGAAAGAGAAACAAAGCAAGTAAATCGAGAATAATCAATAAATGTGAAGCAAACATAATATGTGTTTGACGTTAATTTTTAAATCTTGAAATTAACATGTTCAGCTAATCACATCCAAACAAAATGAAAATTGGTCGGCTTTGCTCAATTGAACATTTGTGGTAGAAAGCCTAGGTAGTTGTTCAACTACCATCGATAATCCATCATTTTGCTTGTTCTAAGTATATGTGTATGTTCGGCTAACACCTAAAGAATAACTTTTCAGATGTTCAACAAACAATGAAAGAAACAACTTTTCAGATGTTCAACCGACAATGAAAGAACATCTATGATATTATTTAACGAAAGGTGAGAGAAGGCTAGAGAAAGGTAAATATTGTCTATTAACCCAAACCCATTTTTGCAATAAATTAAAAGGGATTTGTCTTTAAAAGAATGGGATGTGTGTATAACACCATTCGAAATTACACAATTCATATATTACTTTTCATTCAATTCAATGAGATCTAATTTCTAACATTCAAACTCAAAACAATAGCAACAACTCCCTGCTTCTCTTCCTCAACTAATTAAACCCATATGATGTGCACAAATAAAATATAATTCAAGTGTCAAGCAAAGTATGAATACCATGGGTAACTCAGCAATAAAGTAATGGCATACGTGAAAAAATCAGCTATAATAGTCAAACCGCCATGTTGGAGCCAAGTGACTTAAGAGGATCACGTGGACAAGGTAAAGGGAAGATGAGCGAGATCACTGACTCTGGCAAAATGGTGATCTCGCTTAACTCAAAGTATATACAACGGATACGGGAAGGCTGGGCGAGATCATTGACTCCGGCGAAATGGTGGTCTCGCTCCAGTCAAATTGATCAAAAGGATAAAGGGGAGGTTGAGCGAGATCATTGACTCTAGTGAAATGATGACCTCGCCCACTCTCCTGAGTCTCCATTCCGGCATAAGTCAAGTCCGGCGAAATCACCAATTCAGGCGAGATGGCGATCCCGCCTAAGAAGTATCTGGAGCTTCCCTAACGGTCCGTGACAAAGGACAAACCATCTCTGACACATAAAGATTGGCATTAAATGAGACAATGGACTGCTGCTACTGTTGTCGCCCCCATAGTCCCAAAAGGTGGAGAAGTCGGCTAAAGTAGGTGGGGGCTAATCAGGGAGAGACACGTGTCGTGTGTTCCAGGATAGCTGTGATAACATCATATCATCATATCACCTTATCATTTTATGAGGGTACATATTGCAATTCAAGTAAGTCATATCTCCTACCCTCAAGCTCTTTTCTTTCAATCTTAAGCTTTCTTTATAACCAAACACTTACTTTCACACCGTAGGGGCTTTAGCCGGATAAGCTCCTGACTTAACTTACGGTGTTCATTGTGCAGGTCCTAGGTGGACGATCGTACCAGATTTCCTTACGTGGAGTCAACGTGTGGTGCAGTCAGGAGAGCTCGATTTCTGATAGCATCACCATACAATTTTCATTTCAAAAGACCTTTGTTTCACTTTCAAAATTCAGTTTTGCCGTCAATTGAAACCCTTTCTTCCATAACTCTTAGTTTTGATTCAAACAACGTAAAATCTAGGGAGAAACGCGTTTCTCCATAAGTTATGGAGAAACGGGTTACGGGTATCCAGAACCTTTTGAAAGGATATCCAGAAACTTTTTGTATTGGCCATGACCTTGTCCCATGGTTGCTCGATATCGATCTCAAAGGTTACGGATATCGAAACCCTTTGAAAGGATATTCGAAGCTTATGAAAGTGATATCCAGAAACCTTCAAAATGATATCCGAAACTTTCAAAATGTTTACGGATATTCATTTGATGATTTCGGATATACATTTGAAGGTTTACGGATATCCGAAACCTTCAAATGAATATCCCGAAACTTTCAAAATGTTTCGGATATTCATTTGATGGTTTACGGATATACATTTGAAGGTTTTCACGGATATCAGAAACCTTCAATAAGCAATTTACGGTCTTGGCCTTGAATTTGACTTCAAATTTATTTTTCTGAATATCCGCCCAAAGGCTTACGGATATCAGTTCCAAAGCTACGGATATCAGGAACCCTTTGAGGCCCGATATCCAGAAATTTTCTTCTGGTTATCAAACATATAGCTTCTGGCTATTAAAAACGTGTTTCTCCATAGTTATGGAGAAACGCGTTTCTCAGCAGACCTACTCTTCAAACAAACTTATCCAAAAGGGATTATATATTCCTTATATTCTATAAAAATGTTTTCATTTTTTAGTTTTGTTTGTTCGAAAAAAATAATTTCTCATTTCTAAATTTGAATGGATTAAAATAAGTGAACTATTTAAACTATACCACTAAAATACAGGAATAGTCATTTGCTACAATTATAATTATTACCTTCATTAAGAATAATGAGAGACAAGAAGATATATCACGATTTTTTTATTTTTTTGAATAATCAAATAAGAAAAAAATTATGAGACAAATGGACTATAACAAAAATAGTAATAATGTGAATAAGTCAAATGAAGAATAGTGCATAATCAGATTATGATTATAACAAAATGAATAAGGAAATATGAAGACCCCTAAAAAATTAATTAAATGAAGTACACAATAAGTTTTTTTTTTTAAATGAAGAAAATAACTTTATCTGACGGCCCAATAAATTGTAAGAAATATATTTTATTATATGTAATAAAAATATAAAAAATGTACAAATATGTGATTATTTTTTTATGAAATAATATGAGAGTCCCTAGTTTTTTGTTTAAAAACATTGCAAAGTGGAGGATTTGAACCTTGGCGATTTATTTAGGCAAAAACCATATTTTAGTTATTGAACTTTAGCTTTTTTTCAAAATGTTTTCATTGTATTATTATTTTTTTGAAATATTCTCACTGAACTTCCACATTTTTCAAAATGTGGTCACTTTGTTGACAAATTTGCTAAAAAAACTAACGAAATTGAACCAAATAGCCTCACATGACTAATTTCGTTAAATACAATATAGAGTAAATAATTTTTTTGGGAGAAATTAATTTATAATATTTCCTATAAACTATGTGTTGATGACATTTTACATTAATTAATTTGTAATATTTATCATATATGTCAATAACGTTAACATATTGGTTGAAAAAACTTAATAAATGTTAGTCACGTGGCAAAATTTCTTTAGATTTTTAGCAAATTTGTTAACAGCGTGAATATATTTGTAAAATTGTGAAAGTTTAGTTAGAATATTTTGAAATATATTAGTTATGTGAAAACATTTTAAAAAGAGCTAAAGTTTAGTAACTGGTTTTTCCCATTTATTTACTAAGAAAGTTGCATAATGAGAGAGGCAAAACATCACATTAATAATTGTACATAATAATAATATATCTCAAAGTTGGGCCCCTACTTTCCTCGTTTCGAAATTGCAAAATTTGTCATTTAGATATCTCACTTAAAATTACAAAATTAATGAATTAATTTATTTTTATTTGTTTTTAATTTTTTAATGGAAACCTACTTGTTATACACACTAACTAACCCACCTACTATTCTATACCCCACTAATAATCTCTACCCCACAATCATACTCACAATACCTTAATATTTTATATTTCTCCTTAATTCTACCATACGACAATTTTATTTTTCAATTTCAAATAGAATGTAGGGAGTATTTTACAAATTACAGACTCGTAGTATAACTCCTGATGTTGTAGTTACTCATTAGGATTGAGCCCAAACCTTCATCATAATTTTTCAAATCTATTAGTGTTAATACCTATGTTAGCATTGGTGTTGTCTCGTATCTTCGCCGCACCGGTGTTATCGTTTGGTATTGTTTCATTTGTTGTCATCATGCTAACTGTTTAAAATGAGGATAGTTACTATATATTATTCATAAATTACAAAATGATTGTTAATTGTTTTCATGTCTATTGTTAGTTTGTTAGAAATATGTTTGAACATGTGTTAGTTGCGGTACAAAACGTCACAATTGAGTAAGAAAAGGAAATTACACATAAATTCTTATTTATGTGTAAAAGTGGAGATCAAGTAAAGTTGGTTAGACAGTTATCTACATGGGGGACCGAAGAGATAACGTGCGCGAGAAATTTGAAGAAACTTGATGTACTGAAGCAATTAAGCAATGGAAGACCAAGTCTCCTACAATCAAGAAAGGTGGATCTAAAAGTGGAAAAGTGGTTCCACTTCTCTCTCATGGCTGAAATCTGGCGAGATTGAGTAGGCTACAAGTTCAACAAGTCTATATAAGTGTAAGCATCTTACAACTTTAAATCACCAAATCCATAGTTGAGATTTGCACAAGATAGAACACAGTCTCGTAGTGTTGTCCCATGTCTTGGCAATACTCTATCCAACACCAGTGAGTTAAAGTGATTAACTCTCATTCTTATTGTCACGACCCTAAACCTAGGCACTAGTTTGAGCACTTATTGAGCACGTGTATGTGGCGTGCGTTGCATCTCATTCCACGAGTTACATGATGTTTATGAATTTTATGTGTTAGTTTTAATATTTAATAACTTATTTGATATTCTAAGTATGTTAATAAATAAAATTTGATTATTTGATGACTAATTAGAACTATTAGGAGTTGTGTAGTTGGTTTTACTTTGGTTTGTGAAAGTTGAGGTTGTATACTTAAAAGTAAACAAAAGTTTTTAAATTTAAGTGACTTTTGCTAGTAAGGGGCCTCCCGCTCGGGGCACGAGCTAAGGTTCCGGGTCGGGGTCCCCACAGTTGGTATCGAGCCTAGTTTAGAAGTCGGGTATACCGCTTGACGTCTAGACTAAGGGGGAGTGGGTGATAACTAACGACGAGTGTTTGATGCAGGGGGTTTGAAAATGGATTGAAATGATGATGATCAAAACATGGCTCCAGAATATGGCGGTAATTTTGTGGCAGGTGGAAATCAGAATGAAGAAATGATAAACTTGTTCAGGGTATTCTTACAGAATATGGCAACTCGGGGACAAGCTCAGCATCAACCCGAGGTACGTCCGAGCCATGGGTTAGAAAGGTTTGTGAAGATGGCTCCACCAACTTTCAATAGAGATACGAATCCGGTCAAAGGCGAAAGATGGCTCGAGGCAATGAATAAGATCTTCACGGCTATGAAAAGTTCGGATGATGAAAAGGTTAGATGTGCGGCTTTTAAACTTGAGGGTCCGGCGGAGCATTGGTGGCAAATTTTAAAAGAAAGTTGGGATCGGGATCATACGTGTCACGACCCTAAACCTAGGCACTAGTTTGAGCACTTATTGAGCACGTATATGTGGCGTGCGTTGTATCTCATTCCATGAGTTACATGATATTTGTGAATTTTATGTGTTAGTTTTAATATTTAATAGCTTATTTGATATTCTAAGTATGTTAATAAATAAAATTTGATTATTTGATGACTAATTAGAACTATTAGGAGTTGTGTAGTTGGTTTTACTTTGGTTTGTGAAAGTTGAGGACAACCAAGATCTTCAGCCCCAGGGAGTGTTCGAGGGGGATATGTTGCAATTCCTATGGCACATCCAGTATCAGGTCAATATGGGGTTGTTTGCAATTTTTGCAAGAAGATCGGGATCATACGCCTCAGACTTGGGATAATTTTACTTGAAAGTTCAAAGAGCATTTCATTCCAATGGTGACGCGTGACAAGAAGGAGGTGGAGTTCTTGCGTCTAGAGCAGGGAACCATGACAGTGGCTCAGTGTTCAGTCGAAACCTAACGGTTTATTTATATCCGCAAGCGCACGGGCTATTGTAATATAGCGGGTGCAAGTACGAGTCGATCCCACAGAGACAGGGTTTACTTAGGGACTATTTTTGTCTTTAGAAATTATAGAAAAGATTGGGGGGAGATAAAGTTTATTTTTAGAAAATAGAAAGAACATAAACAGAAAATACTTTAATTGAATTCTTATAAAACGAAGCATTCTCGGGATTGGAAATCATACACATAATCTTGTTCATCAAATCGTCATTGTCTTAGAGATAAAGATTTTCATAAAAAGCAAGGATGATACGTTCGGCTTACACTACTTCTCACGGTCAAGCAAGTAGTGTTGTATTCTTCACTAATTATGTCCTAACTGTTTGAGATTTCCGTTTATGGTACTCCCGCCCTGTCACAAACGGGCATTCCGGCTTATCTCTAGTTGACCATAATTAGTAAGAACCCTTTAAGAACGAGAGTCGACATATTTTCCATCAAATGAACATCCCTAGGCCGTTGAACTACTTTCGTGATCAATGGAACCCAGTTTCTTTATATGGTTCCGTCAATTGAGATTCTCCGCTAGGTACTTCTCTCAATTGACTGAATCATACAATTTGGATGTCTCCAAAATGTAAGGCATTTAGAGAATAACATAAAGAAATTGTTTAGATGAAGATAGAAGACAAGACTTTTTATTTTTAAATGATGAACATATATGCTTTTGAGTTTCCAACCCCAAGAATAAGGGGGATTTACTCACTAGCCATCTATAACAAATAAGCAATTAAAATAAGAGATTGAGTAAGAAGAACTTATATTAACAATATCACTAA